>JAOTAV010003142.1:0-32417 GCA_026546445.1 Cyclargus thomasi | reverse complement strand
TCTAAGCAATTCTCACATCCCCTTGAATGCCGACAGAAAACTTCGTCAAAATCGTCCTGTCTGCGTACGAAGTCGCGAGCAAAAGCTAGTTTTTAATAATTCTAAAAGATACGTCATAATTTAATTCGAGCAAAAAGTGCATTTACTGCATTTTTTCAATCTAGACTTGACAATGTATTGTGGAAAAATTGAAATATATCACAAAGAAACGAGTTGATAGCACTAAGGCTATGCATCGTACCTTTTAATAAACGTGAATTAAAACAATTGTTATTGGTGCGAGGAAAAAATGTCCTCATTTGTCCTTACTTCGCCAGCAGGATGTGCACTTGACCTGGTGACGTTTTACATTGAGTTGCAGTCCATCCGGAATTAAAGACATACGTGGAAGAAGCGGACGACTAAATTTTTGCTATCTTATTCCCAAATAGAATAAATACTATTTTATTCCCAAAATAATTTGCTAAATCTTGTAAGTTACCTATTTCATTATCTAACCAATGTATAAACCTACATTATTTTAATTTCAAATATTTTATTTGAAATTAAAATATTCTTTATCTTTGCGTCTATTAACGCAAAGATCCGGCAGTTTTTAAAATGTTACTTATCTGCTTCTTCCACTTATGTCTTCAATTATGTTTTCTCTAGCATATAACGTACTTCTGGTTTCGCTAAATTCGAAAGTAGTCGAGATACACGCAATCGCTTTAACTTGATATCTCAGTGGATATTTATTGTGGGATAGAAATATAAGGTCTAAAGTTGTAGACTATCAATTTTGCAATAGCTTTGGTTCTTATTAAAAATTTCTGACCAAAGTTCGCAGTGTCCTCGTAATAAATTCGACAGTTTTTACAACTAAGATGTCTCTTAGTGCCAGCGGAACGGCAACTGTAGCCCAAGCGGGTTAACATTTTGGTTATCAATTATTATTATCATTAAATTGTCTTTAATGATAATAATTAATCGATAAGTTAATTTCAATTCCATGAAGAACTTAACAGATAACAAGGGAATTATGTAAAAATCTTTTCTTAATTAAAGTTATTGTTATAACTAGTCGATACCCGCAACTTGGTTGCGCGTAAATTTAGACACTATTACTAAGACTTCGATGTCTGTCTGTCTGTCTCCAGGCTGAATCTCAAGAACGGTAATATCTAGGGACTTAGAATCCTCACAGATTATGTTTTTCTGTTGCCTCTACAGCAACAAGTAATAAAACCAAAATAAAGTTAATAAATAAGCGGAATTCTCATACTTTTGCAATTTGCTCGATATCAATATTGGCAATAAGTTTTCATATGGTGCGGAACCCTTCGTGCTAGTCCCGCTCGCACCTAGCCGATTTTTGTCAAGCTTTGCACGCTTGCTCGCATAGACTGCGACGTATAGAACAATTGCAACCAACTACCACTTTTATGACGAAAAATTGTTTGGTGCTTCGAAGGAAACAAGTCTGCGCTTGTCCCCAGTTTGCTAAAAGGATGGGCACTTGACCCATCGACGTTCGTAACAGTGGTTAGCCGCAATCGTACTAGGTACTACTACTACTGGAGAAATTATATCGCGCGTCTGCCGGGTGATAACAGCGTCCAATAGTTGTGGAGTACAGTCGCGACGTCGGCTCGTGCGATGTTTCGTCAGCACGCAACAGGATGCGAGCTCAAAGGTGACCAAACAAAGTACAAACGCCTTTTTGTTTTAGTCGTACTACAACACGTGAATATTAACATGGAAAGATTTTGTACATTGAAATAAAAATTCATCAAAAAAAAAAACATTAAGTAATTTAATATGTTGTGGTTCAGATAGCGATTAATAAATTATTCAGACTATATCTTTACTATATCTGTGTTTTCTTTAACTATCCTACTGACAACTTGATGGTTGCTCCTATGCAGTCTTTTTACTATTAATTGACCGGACTACTTATTAGGAATGATAAAATTACTTAAGTCGATCTTATCTTAAGTTGCTAGACATGATATTACACGAATCTATTAAAATAAAAGTTATGAATATTTATACATATTTTGTATTTTTATTTATTTAAAAATTACTGTTTTTATATGTATTTATGCATGAAACAAGATGAAAATAGTTTATTAGCGATGAATGAACCAATTTTTGCCAAGTATTAGAAAAAATATTCAAATCTTTCGAGGACCCAGATCAAGTATTTTATGTTGTTCCAGTAGTTTATAATAAAGCTACTCTAGTTGGTTAAATGCACAAATACACAACACAAAGGGCAAATGAAAACTTTTAAACCCAATGCCTCATCCGCCAAAGTAAGAATACGTGGTCAGCCTACAGCGACATACATAACGAATATGTTAACCACAGACAACGTATTCACTATGAGATCAAAAGGATATTTCGAATAACTTACTAATCTCGATATTAACAAAATTTTAACGATTTTTCTAACGGTAAACTATTTTAACTTTAAGTAATAGGACTATTAACAATTGAAGTTGTTTCAAACTTTCACAATAAGATATAAGAATGTTGCACTTAGTTTTATCAGGTGAATTTATTGTCCGTTTGTATGTAGTCTTATAAGAAAAAAACTCACATTTGCGTTAGGATCTGGCTTAGGCCTTATCACCTGTAAGACAATATTTTCTAAATTCTAAACTTCCTCCAAGGTCAAAACTTTAGATTTTTATAGATAAGGTTTTTAATCCACTTCCAAAACAATGGAGGTTTCTCAGTTCGACCGTATAAAATTATATGTTTCATACATATGACATATGAGGACGATCTACTTAATATGATTTCGCCCAATCTTTGCGATAACGATCACTAGCCCTGACAAAACAAAATTGACTGCCCTATCGCGAAAGAGCTAGGTTTAGTCCATTCGCCAGATTCTTACAGTAACATTAAGACTGTATTTTGATGTTTAAATAAAATAGACAACTCAATAATATCTAAGTATTGTTTAATATTATCAGTAGCTCTATCATTAGTTAGAAGCAATATTTTTATTATCGATACGCAGTCGGCGTAAATTTTAAGTATTGTCGTTTTAGTTCCGTAAGTGTCTTTCAGAGGCGCTGTAAAATTTGCTATACTAAGCGCCTGTTTCACCGCTTATAGATTGTGTATCTACAATTTTATTTGATAGATGCTGTATAGAAAATCTGTCAAAAAAGTTGTGGATAGCCTAAGAGAAACTTTATCAGTAACCGGTGAAACAGGCCCTTAAAATTTACTTAGTCGGTATCGAGTCTCTATAACGACATCAAACTCATGATAGTGCTACAGGTCATATTATGCTCCTATCCCGTTGTAGATTCAAATCCGCAATCGGATGTATAACGGTTGAATACAAATAGGCGAGTGAAAGTCTGATAGTCAGTCTGCGACAGTGCAGCAGAGCAGTGCATTCTTATTACTTTCACACTAAACAATTATGCCGCCATTAAAAACTTACCACATTTTTCCGACGACTAGTCGTCACTTATTCGCAAAATAAATCACGATGTGATACTTAAATATAGTTCAAGTATGATCAACGTACAAAGTTTACACGTCACTACTAAATTAAACTATGTATTATCATGACAAAAGTATCAATATTTAGACCTAATATGCACTTCCTAAATCACAAACTGTTCCTGTTTTCGCTTAGCAGAATGATAAAGCCAGCATGTGTCGTGACTTGAAAGAGCTTCTGTTTCTTTTTTTTTTGGACATTGAACTGTAAAAATATTAACTGTAACTTTTGACTACTGTCTATTATTATAAAAACAAAATGATTCTGTAATAGTTTTACATATTTTTCTGTCATAAAATGCTATTCGGTACGTTCGATGTTTAAATTCGTTTTGCCTATTTAGTTTTCCTGGTTATGTGCCCGCCAAATTTGCCGCACACGCGGATTTTTTTACAAATCGAGCACGTGCCATGTACATCATAATTTTTTTACTAGTTAAACCAGTTTAGAATTTTTAATCATGTATTTCGTTGTATAAAGGATATTTTGTATGATTTGGTCCATTGTCTATTTAGTTGTATGACGAATACTTACAGTGATTTTATCTTCATAACTGATAAGATTAATAATTAATTACTGTTTTACTTCATAATCGTACACTAATAAACTAAATATTTTAAAACCTTCGTCGTTATAAAATTACGAGAACTGAGTAACTATACGTTATGTTTGAAGAAATTAAAATTACTAGAGGTCGCCCTGTGGTCAAAATTCGACCATAAATATTAAATATTTAAATCCATCGTGTAGAGAATTCTTAATTCAATCACAGACTTCAATTTGTCATAAAGGTCTCGTTATCAGACTATTAAATTTGATGAAAAAAATATACATAACAGACTTAAATCGTAAACAAGAGTAGGTATTTCGTGTATGATTATCGTGCCATACGTGTGGGAGAAATTCCATGCTTTTACCCTTGCTATAGAAAAATGTGGCCAAGTGTGAGTCGGACTACTAATTAGATTTGATGGAATGATGATAGTGTATATTTTTTCATATTTTTAATATTATTGAAATTACAGCTTTGGGGCACTAATTTTTGCCGTCTTGGAAAGGTATATTGCACCAACCGTTCGCTCCCCCTCCCCAGGGAGATATTATAGGTCCATGTGTTTTGCATTCATACATTACATTTGATAAACTAAGTTTGTCTTCTTTTATTTTGCAGAATCTTATTTATACAATGATCCGAGAAATTCTAGAATCAAAGATTCTAAATAGGCAAGTGTAGACGTAATTAGCAGCCACTAACAAAAATGTCCTTGAAAAGTAAACTTTGTAGTCATAATAACCAATATTGCAGGGATTGAATATGAATTTTGGTGGAATGCTCAATTTAAAATTTTAAATTAGCAACCTTAGGCTTCTGTAGTTTTATTACAAGTCATTATAATATGTAGAAGATTGGTGGACAAAGTCTTTTTAAAATCTAAAAGCTTCAAAACAGCATCTTCTATTACACCGCTGTTACCGTCATATGTTAATTACAGTTGTGTTACTGCTATAGTCGTATTCCGAAAACAATATTTCATTACCTTTACACCGTTTTGTCGATTAAATAATCTACTATATTATGTCACTTCACTGTACGCTGACAACGTCAACATCACTAAAATCCTACCTGATGTTACTTAATTATCAATTATATTGGGCACTCAAGGTTCAATTTACGTCGATACAGCATACCTATGAGTTAGATAAGCTACTTCCGGGAGCGTCAGTGACGAGCCGCGAGACATAGCGGCGGTGAAACTCACATCCGTGTATATGGGATAACGCGCTCACCTGATTGTCAATCGCGAACATAATAAATGCGTGCTAGTGTGCGCGGGAGGGACATGACGCGCGTGTGCGGGCGCGGCGTGAATCGCGAGGAGACTAGTCGAGGTGGCGTACGCACACGCACGGGCCCGAGTGAAGGGGAGCGGGGCAGCGAGATCCGGGTTGCGCACCCACTGCAGCCGCCGGCCCCCAACCTAGCTCACTCGGTTTAAGCTTGGAACACACTTTTCTTTACATAAAAGCAAACCAACCAAGAAAAGACCAAGCTCAGCCATAGCTTAAAACTGAAATTTGTCAGTCTCATTTAAATATGTAACAAGAACGAGAGGACTGTAACAGGAATGTCCGCAACCGAAAAGTAATAAAAAGAGCAAGAGCTTTACTTGTCCTTCAAGAAGAGAAGAAGAATTTCTATTGAATTTCGGAAATTCAATAAAAATCTATGTCATACTGGTTTTGTTTTAAATTCGCGTATAGTTAGTATTTTTTTCTGATTATATGATAAAAAATACGAATTAAGAATTAAAACAAGAGGCAAGATGAAACCATATTTTTTTTTCGTAAAAACGGGAAATTCCCAAAAAATACACTAATCCATTGTCATCCTAACTTATTTTATGCTTCTCAATAATTCTAACAATTGACTGAAATAATAGGAATTTTTCATTAATAACATAGAAAAAACAATTCTTGCACTGAGATTAATTTAAATGCAATTAATAACTTAAGATGTTCTAAAAATTAACCAGAATATTAAAACATTACTTTAGTTAAAGCACACACTTTTATTTTAATTTAATCTTTTTAGTTATACAATCAAAACATTTTTTAGATCTCAAATTTAATTTCTAGGAGATAAGTTATCTATTAAATTATTTTAATAACCTATGTAACCTTGATTTGATATTATGAGTCTGTCTAGTCTTCCTTATATGAAACACAATGTGATTATGTAACAATTGATTAAAAGGTTATAAGTTTAATGTTGATTATTACAATTTAAAATATTAAATATAGCTGTGACGCACACAAAATAATCTTAATTAAGTTTAATCTGATTTATGATATTTATTAAACATTTTTGTGAACTTAACCAACAAACTAGTGGATGTGACAGTAATTGTTTTGCCAGGCTGATTTGTGATCTAAGCACACAATAATATTTAATTTAAAATTGGTCACATCAATACTTTCATACTTACTAATATTATCAATGCAAAAGTGTATTTATCTATCTGTCCGTTAACTCTTCACACCTAAACCCCTGAACAGATTTTGCTGATTTTGGTATGTACATATAATGAGTCCCTGGGAAAGGGTAGGATACTTTTTATCTCGGAAAATGCATGGTTCCTGTACAATAAACAAATTTTGTTAAAACAGAGAGCGGGCATCATCTAGTTTATAATATTATGTTATTGATTTCAAATCTCACATATTTTAATTGAGTTTGCCTGAAGTATTTGAGTATGCTACGAAATTATTGTTTACTATATTTTTTACTGAGTATGTTTTGTGATCTAAACAGCTTGTCAAATAGAGAGAGAGTGGAGATGTATCAAGATGGGGACATCTTGATACATCTCCACTTCACTGGTTATTATATTAGTTACAAACAGTAGTACTATAAGTCATAGACACAAGCGGATATTCAACAGAAAGTTTGTAAAATAAAGATGGAGTACATAAGAAAATTGATAAGCTAAACTTTTTTTTACAGGTATAACAAGGTTTTTTACAAGATCAGTCATAATAAATCTATAAATAATTATACCTTTGTAGCTAAACATATTTAAATGACTAATATATCAGAATTATCAAGAACCCGTTTGTATGTTAACGGATAAAATTGAAATATCTTCTTACCTGAATTCTCTCAACAGTCTCCCGTGGACTGGAAGCATCAGCAGTGTTCAAATTGAACGTAACATTAAAGAACACATTATCATCTTTGAATCGCACTGTCTTATTTTCCGACAGTGTGACATAGTAAAACGTCTCCACCAAGTTTAGATATTTCGCATAAAACTCATTTAAACAGGAGCGTGGAATAGTTATTAACAAATCCGTATCGTTTGACATTATTTAGAAAATTCCTTACACGGAATCAGCACACTGTTTTGGCACTTGTATTGCATAATTTGTTTCAAAACATCGTAAAGATAAATTACAATCTCAATTTTCACACAGAACTTAATCGCTTCGCGCTGGTGACGTCCACTAATTACTTCTCATTGAAAACAATTTTTTAATCTAAAATTCTCACTTTTATCACATCACTTCAGCCATCAAGTTTAATAAATGTCAGCGTCACTTTGACAATTGACATTAGATAGACCAACCACAGATTAAAAAATATAACAACAAAAGAAGTCCCTAAAAATTTTGTTTATGGTCTAAATACCATTACAACTTACGACACGATTTTCTGATGACCACGTCGGTCATTCGTGGTCTGTGAATTATAATGAACCGTAAAATGAAGATGTATTGGAGGAACAAAAATATTATATATATTTATATATAATATAACCAGTAGCACAGAAATGTTGTTAATAATATATATTATAATGGAGCATTTTCCAAATTTTAGTTCTTAAATCTATACTAGATGGCGCAACGATAGACAACTTTTAATTTTCTATTAGTTCCCTACTAATCTGAAATTAGCTGCTATTGGTTCCCAACTGACCTGAAACTTCTTAATGACAGCGTCTATCATGCTCCTAAAATATATCAGTGCACTGTCCACTGTACCATAAATTACAATCTTTTTTCTATTGGTCCAATATGGACACAAAAGTCACGCTAATGTACTGCTAATAGTATAAAAACACTTTGACATATGTCAAAGTGTCATATATGATAGTTGTTTAACTGACAGTTGACTTTTGGTGTGCGTTCGACTTTGACTTTTAATAAGCAGTAATGCTGTATTTTCGTTTTTTTCCCAAACATTAAATCATCAGAGTTTTTAGTGTGTAGAGATTCTCAAACCTGAAATTATTTGTTATTATGTCCAAATGTCGACAAAATGTTGCGAAATCCAAAATATGAAAGTTTTGTAACATTTGTTACGTATAACAAAGTAAATTCAATAAATAGGACTATTTCTTACATCAGTTATAATTAAAAGGTAATATAATAACTATTTTCATGTATTTATTACAATATTAAAGCTCATTTCTTAATTTAAAAAGATCAAGTTTTACATTTTTCCCCCCGAATTTGTAGCAAGTAATGCTGGTATCAACGATGGTTGTCTACTCATACGCCATCTAGCGGCCACGATGAAAACTGTTTGACAATCAATTTAAAATAGAAAGAAAATTCTCCATTGGGGCAATAATGTATTGTTTTTTGCAAATGCCTCAAAAAGATTAAAGTTATATTTTCCAATGTAAATTGATGTAATATTTACTTGACTGTAAATAAAGTTTAAAGTTTTTATTTGTATATTAAAATGCTTATTGATTTTAAATAAGGGGGAAAAAAACTTTTCTTGTCCTAGAGAAATCTTTGAAGAAATAGTGAATCAGCGTATTTTTCAACAATAAAATAAGTTTATTCGATAGCCAATGAAATATCATAACCGATAATTTAAAGTCGGTGGTCCAGGGGACAAAACCATATTTTTTATACAAATTCTCGGTTATTTTTTTCCCCGGGCATCTGCTTATTTAATACCTAATTTAAATCTATTCATACACACATTAAGATAATGTGTGTATGAATAGATTTAAATTAGGTATTAGTAATTATGGCGGTTTAAACTGTACGAGTTTAAGCCGCCATAATTACTAATACCTAATTTAAAATTTAAATTAAGGCAGAAATTGCGGTACAAAAAAAGTTTATTCACACATAAACACTTTTTGTCTAGAAACATACAATAATAATTATTTTGTCACTTTTAATGTTTAATAAAATTGTACATGTTGTATTTAGTTTTTTTTTTTCATATGAAGCCAATGAACTGTCGTTGTCAGTAGTGCATTGCATCAAGAAAACAACAACAAAAAAAGAACAAGGGGCACTTT
This sequence comes from Cyclargus thomasi, assembly GCA_026546445.1. NCBI lineage: Eukaryota > Metazoa > Arthropoda > Insecta > Lepidoptera > Lycaenidae > Cyclargus > Cyclargus thomasi. Next base: position 23,081 of record JAOTAV010003142.1, on the reverse strand, counting down.
TGCAGGGCTGCGCCGCCCGTGCCGTATAAAGTTGTAGTATATACCATAAGAAGGTTCTAAAACAGATTCAATAAATAGTTATTATAACTTCCGAACGACGCCATAACCTGTTCAACTCTGTGAGCTTTGGTCCAATTGAATAGATGATTCATTCACAGAGGATTCATTTTGTTCATTTTTAATGCTGGTACGACTATTTCGCTGTCGTAGCATTTTGGCTTCATCTGCACATTTCACAGTTATGCAAGTTCTGTAAACACAAATTACGTTTCTGCATAAACATTTAAAGTAATAGCAATATTTATCATGATGAGTAAAACAAGAAAAGCCCAAATAAATATTTTACGTGGTAGGTTACTGCAAACAGTAAATATATGTATACTACCTAAGTTACTTTTTTTTCAAAGTTTTTGGACTACCCAAGCAAAGTCAAAATTTCCGCTTTTGACTTTTCCATCTACAAACCATTCCTTTACTAGCCTAGTATTTAAAATATAAGTCTTAACACAACTCCGTTGTCAATAAAAATATTTACACTATAATATAACTACTTCTAGAGGTGAGAGGAAATACGATTTTATGGTATTTAAAAAAAATGATTAAGTTTAAGTTACCTTACGAAACTTTCTTTGATATCACATTTCTTTGCAACTGTAGAAACAATATCGTCAACTGTAATCGGGTTTAGTTGTTTTTTTGCAGGTTTGTTTGAAAACGCTGGTGACCGTTTTCCACTTAGGCTATGAGTAGATAACACTCTGGAATATAAACAAAAAACTACTATAGTATAGATTGCTGAGGTCAATTATTTTTCACGGTACAATTTTGTTGCATTACACAATTATTAGGCTAAAGGTCAAGTCTAGAGTTGTATGTTACACTTACTCTCGAGTAAACAGTATCTGTAATAGTTTTCTTGTGACGTTAGTATACGAGTTCCAGTTTAAACTTTCGTATACATTTTTAGGTATTAGCGTGTTGCCACTGCCAATTGCCACCTAAAAAAGACATATTATATATATAAACGTGAATAATGATTAACTGCATTTATTGTATAAGAAGGCGCTATTTGTATCTTACCATGTCTGCATTAGATTGAGCTACTGTCGAATTTAGGTTCAATTCGTGGCTGTCCGTAAAATTGTATACGTTGTTATTTTCAGGTTGCTAAAAATTACAAAAGTTCACATTGTTTAGATTTGTACTGTTGGTAAAAACACTAAAAGTAATTAACTATTTTTTAATGTTTTACCATAATTTCCTCGTTCTCTTTATTTGCAGTAGAATCTGGCATGTTCTTTTTGTTTTTGTCCTTGACATTTAAATCGTTGTCTTCTGACACCTAAAAAAAGGACATTACAGAAATAATACGTGTACACTTCGAATTAAAAAAAAACAATTTTGAATCAATTTGCATCACAAAATTTAGGCAACACATTTTTTTTTAATGAAAAAAAATCTTACCAATTTATTATTGTATATTGGAGAAAGAACCTTTCTGTTGATGTACTGACGCATAGAGGAACAAGTATTTGACGATTTTAATGTCTTCTGAAAAATACATGAAAAAATTATAATATTATTAAAGCTAAATATCGCCTCCCTTACTTTTGTCTACGAGCAAACTGCTTACTGTTTTCCCCGTATGTATATCTGTCTGTAGGTCATTCCAAGCTCTGAGTTTTTTCTTTATCGGCCCAGCTTCCGCAGAGAAATCGTCTTCTGAAATCTAAAATACATTTAATAATGTATGTAATAAACTCATTAATGGTTCGTCAATTAATTGTTTTTTGTTCTTGTTAATTCATTTTACTGGTCTTTGTTCTTACCCGCTTACTTCGTTTCACCAATTCAGATTTATCATCAAAAATGATTTCATTTGTTTTATTTAAATTTCCTTCTTTCATGGAAAATACTATAGTAGTAAGCTCTTCGTAACCAGTTTTTAATGAAGATCGTAGGTCATTAATGAATTCAGGTGAATATCGTTCATCAGTTTGTGTTTCTTCATCGACGGTCGATTTCATTTTTATTTTTTTTGATTTTAAAACACAGTCTCCATTTGTAATAGCTCCTTTTTCTTTTGCTCTGCCACAGTCACTCTACAAAAACCAGTCAATGATAAAAAAGTTCTTAACAATATATCAACCTATTTATTGTTATTGCTTTGTGCATGTGCGAAAGCTATAGGTTCTTACCATAAGTTCGGTTTTCATTTGGTTAATAGTTTTGTTAAACATTTCAACTGTGATCTTCATCTGTTCTGTCATTCGCATTAGCATACTTTTTATTCCTTTGAGAAACTGCTTGTCGCCTATAAAAACGAAACAAAATAATAATTCACTAACAACTGCCCGTACATTTTTAGATAATTGCCAAACTTTGCGGAAAAACTATAGGACTTAGGTTTGGGATTAAGCATAGTAATTTGAATGTCTAGCTGTGTATCTGATTAAAACAATATTAAAAAATATATATAATTCATAAATATATGTGTTATACTACAAACGCTATCTAGAGGTTAATGTAAAACTATAAAGATAAACTAAACTAAGTATCCAGAACCGTAAAGTTTTATTTTAATTTAAAAAATATTCATACCGTCCTAAAAAAATCTCGCGAGCCCATACACAGCTGAGCTTTTAAGCAAGTTAATAATACTTGAATACACTTTGAAAAATTGCAATGTTGTAACCATTTATTATTATATTACACTACTTTTCGAAGAGTAGGAATACTTACTAAAGTGAGGTTTATAAAAATAAAATATAATACAAAACATTGTCCACACCTGAAATATACAACACCTTTCCCGGTCTCGTGATGTTGCTGTACTTTTCACGCAAAATTGACAATTTTCCAACACACACATCTTGCTTGTTTCCCTCCAAACACTTAGCATTCACAACATCAAAACTGGCGCTCAAAATGTCTTTTTGAATCCATTCCACTAGTAACCACGACTTCTCCATGGCGCGTACTCACAGAAAGGCGATCAAAACTAAAATAACTAGACGAAATTTCAACGCTCACTTGCAGGTAATATTTTTTGCAACCATACCATTGTAGGGATAGTTACCTACTGGGGTTTGTAGTTCCGCTTTGTAAGATGTTACCCTCATGTATTGTCTATTAATACCAAATGTAAGTAAATCACCGACAATTTATTGCACCTTTCATTGTTTCTACTTACGAAAAGTCGCATTCTTTTCATTCACAATTCTCAAAGTTGTACTTTTGCCGTAAGCGGCAATGGTATAAGTACCAATATATTACACTTTCTTGAACCTCATAATTACAGTGCCAATCAATCGAAGTCAAAATAAAGTAAAAATTAAAATAATTAGTAAATAAGCTTTAACCACGAATATCTAGGTAACAAAAATTATAAATGTTAAAAAAACTAGTATCGATTTTTTGCCTATAGTAGAACATATAATAATAATTCAATAATTCATCGACGTAATAAAATAATTTTTATCCTACATTTCTTTATTTTTCACAGAAATTAAGATAAGCTAAAATCCAAAATTACATTCTTATATAATTATATTGCTCGGGTAATACCATCGTCTTTTTCAACTTTTTCCCAAAAATATGTACATTGCCGAAATATTATTATAACACCTTTAGCAAGCTTGGTTTCTGGTCACATGTGCTCTTAACATTATACCAATTTAGCTTTTGGCCTGCGGCTTTGCCCATGCTGAATTGAAAAATAGCGTAAATGACGAATATTTTGAGAACATGATGTTTTCATGTTTTTAAATAAATCTATGCTAACGAGTAAACTTGTTGCTTCGTCGGGGCGTGAAGGAAGGTTAAACAAAAAAAAACTTTTTTCTATTTATAATATTAGTATGCATAGTAGAGTTAAAATTACACGCTTTCTGTTAATCAGATACAAAATTTTGCTATATTTAAAGTGCTGTCCCTATCGACTGTGTGTAGACATAAAACGTGGGAGTGAAAACGTGTCTCCTATTTCGTTTAATAGAAATCAACAAACATTATACCAAGCAGATGCTTAAGTCATAACGGTATTCACCCTTTGTGTCTTATAAGATTCACCAATCCCCAAAATTATACGGGAACCAATGTGACATCTAAAGCTAGGGTGATTATTTCAATCGCAGTCTATTTTTATTCTATTTTGAGACCCTGCACTCGCTGTCTCAAAATAAAACCACCCTAGTTTTATTTCAAATAGAGTCGCTTATTAGGAATTCATAATAGAAATATTTGAATGTATTAATTTCATTACTTTTTCATAATTTATTTAATAAAACACAAATTCTTTCAAATTTGATTATATTTTCATAATTACATACAATAATTACATGTAAAGTCACTGGCATAAAAATACTTAAGACCTATTTCACCGCTTACTGATAAAGTTTCTGTTAGGCTATCCACAATTTTTTGACAGATTCTTCATACAAAATCTGTCAAATAAAGTTATATCTGTCAAATAAATAGAGTATCTGTAAGCGGTGAAACGGGCTCTTAGTGCATTAAAAATTAAAATATTATAATTACTTTTATTACACTTATGCCCTGAAGCCTATTAAAAATCTATCGTGCAGCATAACTACTCAGTATTTAATTAAAAATGCGTATATATTGTTTAGCATTCAATCTTCAATCAAAGTATCAAGAAAGCTAGCGACATGGCAAGCGATCTTTGACATATTGATTTTTAATTACAATTTTTTGTTAAATTTTTATAAATGCAATCTTTGGAAATGGAAATCGTGAACGATTTTGATGGAACTTGATGCTTGAAATGTATGGGTTTTATGGATCTACCAGAAATCTACATATTTTTGGCGCAATATTTCTTTCCTAATTCATAGTAGTTAGCAGTCAGCACCACGATGACCTCTTCGAAGACGGAGCATTTTGGCTTCATCGGCACATTTGACAGTGATGCATGTCCTAAAATAATTAAAAAATATTTTTTAAGTGCTTAACACGTCAATATTATTTATAAAAGAAAAGTTTGTTTACACGCGCTTATCTCAGGAACTACTTTGTGTTGATTAATCCATTTATCGAGGAAGGCTATAGGCTAAATATAGTAAAAACAGGATAATTTATAAAATTTTACGAGGACGTACTTGCGGGCAACAGCTAGTTATGTATAACTATAAGTTTCGTAGATCGTAACGTATTTTGAGCCCCAAAAATTCAATTGAAGTATAGCGTCTAGTAGAACGTTATTAAGTTAGGTTAAATTATCTGCTAAAAGATAAAAAAATACAAAATTATTCCTAATCTGACCTTACGAATTTTTCTTGAATCCGACAATTTTTGGATACAGTCGCTACAATATCTTCTATTATAACTCTGTTTAACTGCTTTTTTACCGGCTTATGAGCAAATGCCGGCGATGGCCTGCCACTGAGGCTGTGCGTAGATAATGTTCTGTAATAAAAAACATTCTTTCATAAAAAATTTCAAAACTAAAACCTTAGCAGTTGCATATTTTGAATTAATGTTTAGAATACTAAGTACTAACTCTCTTGTAAAAGTCGCTTGCAATAGCTTGCGAGTAACGCTGGTGTATGAATTCCAGTCCAAACTATCATACACATGTTTTGGAATCATGGTTCTGCCGCTTCCGATGGCAACCTGTACAAAAAATAAAAAGGAGCAAAAAAAGCTACTGAGGCTACCAAAAATGCTAAAAATATTATAAAGTGATTTTTCGTGATAAAAAATTTTACCCGTACTTACCATGTTTTCTTTATTTTTGGCTGCAGTAACTGGCGTACCTTTTTTATCTTTATAACAACTTGTAGTTTCCTGAAATTTTTCATTTTTTTAGTCATTCTTATTTAAAACAGTTAAAAGAAAAGTTTCATCATTATATTACACGTAAAAAACTTACTGTTTTTATGACCTTGTTAACAGATGTTAGTACTTTCCTCGACTTTTGTGGTGTCCGCTTATAAGATGGTGATTTGAGAATTTCAATTGCCTATAAAATATTTTTATTTATTTAGTTTTTTTTTAATGATATTAAGGGGCAAGCGAGCAGAGGGGATACCTGATGGAAAGCAAATGCCGTCGCCCATGGATACTCACGACATCCGAAGAGTCGCAAGTGCGTTGCCGGCCTTGATGAGGGAATAGGGAATGGGAATACGGATAAGGGATTAGAGAAGTTGGGCCACCGGTAAACTCACTTACTGAACGAACCACATCACAACAAGTATTCTGTGAGGCCGTGGTACCACTCCGGTCGAGCCGGCCCAGCCGTGCCGAGGCATGGCTCTCCCACGGCAATGAGCATCCTTATTATGTACATGAGATTAGAAAAATTACTCATTGATACACGCCTCGACTGGGGTTTGAACCTGCGCTGTCTCGAGTGCGAACCAAAGGTTTTACCCATTAGGCTACGGACACTCTAAACTTTATTATAAATTTAATATTTTCCTTAAAATACTAAAAAATTAATTATTAACTTGGTGTTAACACCTTACTACGAATCATCAGATACTGTAAATTCATAATAAAAAAAGCTTTTAATGGCATAATTTTACTTACTGGGGGTGATCTCACGTTTCCAGCATGAACTTCAAAGTCTGAAATACGAAGTCTCTCCTGGAATCTCGCATCCTCAGGTTTGAAATCATGAGTCCAGTGAAATTTAGTACTTTCAGAGCTAGACTGAGGCGTACAGATTTTCGGAGTACTACAGACAGTATTCTACAAAAGGATATTTAAATTATACTGGGAACTATCAGTCATTCAGAGTATATAATTGATTTTATTTTTTTGAAATACCACTTGAGCAATACGGATAACAAAAAATATAAGGCAATACGATATACCTGTTTAAAGTTAAGTCCACTTCTTTCAATTTCTGTTTCACTATCTGTGCTGCTACTTTCCAGCGCCTTACTTTTTGAAACCTGAGAATAAAAGGTATGGAAGCATATTTTACTACACAGTAGACATTTAGAGGGATTTAACACACAAACTCTAATAGATATGGCTATGATTCTTTCGGCATGACTACAAACTCAGTCATTTGGAAGGAGTTCAGTGTTGTCACTGGGCCTAGGACTGGACTAGACCGATTTTTATGAAATTTCTAGTGTATTCCAGGGAACTTGAAAATGGTTCACATGAGAGAGTTCACAAATCAGCCCGACGGGACAACCTATGTCGGTTCCACTAGTCTACTTAATTAATCTTATAATCGCTCAATCAAGAAATTACATACCAGTACACCGTGAGCTCTTTTTCTCCACTCATCTTCTACAGCACATCTATCTCGATGTTCCTTTAATAATAAATCTTGAACAAATTTCAATTTTGACTCTTGCGCTAAAGCATGAAAATGGTATTCAGTTTTATAATGTTAATGAATAGAAATACACTGATGAAATAAAATCGAATCATTGTAACATTAACAACATACACCCAAACATATTCGTATAAGAAATACCTTTTCTCATTTGTGTTTCTTCATACCAACTTTCCAAAACACTTATTGCTATCTTTTCTAGTTCGCTAAACGTTTCCATTTTATTTGAAATGCACTAATTAAAACTTAAAACTCGTTAACCGAAAGCAAGCCTGTTACCTAAGGTTGTCTGACGTATACTAAAATGAGTAGAATCTGCTTTTGACGCATACAAATAGCCACCACCATTCGCAGACCACCCCCCTTAACAATGGTCATACAAAAAATGGCAAGAATCTAATCCGACAACTTTGCTATATTCTACCTCAAAACAATTGAAAATAATTGCTATAAGCCTAACTAGAAATTGTAATAACCGATGCCAGGTAAAGATAACACAGAGTTAACAATGTCTGTTAACAGAAGTACTTTCTGTTAATATATAAAAACATACTATGTATATAAAGTCCTTCGAAATACTTTAATAAAAGATTACAATTTTTCTGCAAGTTTTGTAGAATAATACTTAAATATGAAGGTAGTTTTCAAAAGTTTACTTTACATATTTGACAAATGTCAAATTAATCATATGTCAAATTTTTAATTGCTCTGAGGTCAAGATGTAATGATTATATTCACTTTGTCAAGAACCTCAGAATTCGAATTCAAGATACACATGACTTAATATACTTATTGAGGATTCTAAAATCTTTGGGAAGGCCGCAAAACTTATAACGTGGTTAATTGTTATAGTTAGATACTATTTTTGCGAAAGATTATAGTTGAACAATAAACAATAGAACTGTAAAAGTTTTAGAAGCTCATAAAGTTTCAAGTAAAGGTAATTGTTTCAAAAAAGCTGTGAACAGAAAACCTTATTTTATACCTGAGTGGTGTCTTTATGGTACGAAATTATTACGACATGGCATTAATACCTACCATCAGCGACCAAAAAATAGCGTAAAAATCAAAATCCATGCTATTACTTACACTAGTGTTTGTCTGTAGCTATGTTTACGTTCTATTCTAACATCGCGTAAACATACAAATATTTTCGAAATATTATTTTTCCCGAAGACCAAAAGAATCCTATGTTACGCTCCATCCATCCATCATCAACTATGTAATGTAAAAATCAAGTCAATTGGTTTCTTCGTTAAGGCTTCATGGAAAGGAAAGGCAAATAAACCCCTTTTTACCCGACTGCAAGAGGGTTGTTTTTCAAGAGTATGTATGTATATATATAATTGTTTAGCATGCTCTGCAGCCTAAACGGCTCAATGGATTTTAACGTAAGAGGTATAGTTAGATTTTTCTTGATAGCGCAAGTAACAATGGGTACATTAAAATTTTAGGTCAGGTAGGGTATCAAAAAGTTTGTAGGTCTATCCGTCGTCGCCGATACCTCGGCATGCTCAAACCACTTAACCGCTCTGCTGAAATTTAGTATGGGGTTACAAAAAGTTCGGTTCGGTGCGACAAATGAATTTTGGCGCTACTGAGATGCAAGAGTTATTTGGTTAAACAATAAATTCTGACGAAATAGATTTTGGTTATTAATTTATTAAAACTTTTGTTTTAATAGGCAATGAAATAACTTTAAAAAAATCATTATACCTATAATATCTCAAATTCAGTTTTTACTTTTAGAAAGAGACAAACATATTAAGGGCATCTTGCACTTGGAAATAATTGGGGGCTTCAATAGAAAACGCACACAATGCACTGAATAGGATTCGGCAAAAAATCACTTACTTAGGGTACCACTGCAACATTCCAAGTTGAAACTTCGGAGGAGCAATATGTTTCTTCTAGTGCAATATATTGATAGTGAATTTCCTGACTATGATATTGTTAATAAGTCACGGTTACTGAAAATTAAAAATGATAAAAAAAATATTAAATTCGTGCGATCCGAATGTGATCAAAGCGTTCACCGTGCGATTGTTATACAAGAATCTGGTATGTTATAAACATTATGATAATATCCACACTTACATGTGTAAAAAACTGCTGTTGACGGATTTTATCCTTTAGTCATAAGTGGTAATAAATAGTAAATATTAGTATTTTGTTATTTTAGAAACAGTTTCGACTTTTGTTTTATTTTGTTTTGAAGTAAAATGTTCAAGTGGGATGTTAAATTTATTATACTACTTTTATTTATATATTTGTTCATTCACTAAAATATTACAAAATAAATTATTTACTTAACCAGACTCTACATTTTACAGAACATGAATTTCGACTGAAAGTTGTTAAGGACATGCTTTTAAAACAGCATAGAGCAAAACGGGTATCAAAAAAGGAAAGGAGAAAGAAATCAGAAGGAATAGCAGTTCCTTCCTCTGTAAGTTGTAACATATTTATTAATTAATTATCTATAAAATGCAAGGTGGTGAGAGATACTACATTAGTTCATATTTAATTACTTTTAACCGATTCCTAAAAAGGTGGAGGTTTCCTAATTCGACGTATTTACAGACTACGAGTTTGTTTACTGAGTAAAGTTTTCTTTCTAGATTATTAAACGAAGTTGCAGTCGTGTGTGTTACAGTAGCACAGGCAGCGATACAGATAGTGAAAATGTCTGTGTATCTAGCAAAGGCAAAAAAAGTATTGAAGTGAAGGTATTTCCTACTTATATTTAAATTATGTATAAAAACTAAAGGGAATGAAAATATATATTTTAATGGGTCTTTATTTTCAGAACGAAATTGTAAATTCGATAAGTTCACTAATAGATGAGCCTCAGTCCAGCTCTGACAGCTGTACGGAGTTTTCTCGAAGTCCTAGTGTCAAATCCACTAGTACTCCCTACCCAGGTATCAATACAAGTACTTCTACCGTCTCCCAAGTAGAATGCACTGACCGGGAGGTCCAAACAAGACCAGATCGGATGACAAAAACGCTAGGAGAAATAGTGACCAATGGGAAGCGAGTTCAAGAAGACATGATAGCAGTTTTAAAAATGTTCGAAGAATATAAGAAGTTAACTGGTGTACGTTTATCCTTATTTAATATCAGATTTTGTTTGTTAAAAAGAAATACAAAAAAGTTGTTTAAAAGAAATACTAGATGTATGTATGATCTTTTTTTTCAACAGAACCCGGATTCCAGTCCAGAAATACGTCAGATGCGAAAAAGAATTACAAATCCTAAAAAAAACTTACCAGACTCTTCAAACGATTCAGAAACAAAGAAAAGAATTATAGTAGAAAATGCTGAAAGAGTGCGACAAGAAATTTTAAAGGTTCTAAATATATTCAGTGAATTAGACTCATACCCTGTAGTAAACTTATATAAAGAGAAAAAAGAAAAATATTTGAGCAGTGACGATATGGTAAGGAAATAGAAAGTTGTTTCAACTATTTAATACTTACTACGTTAAGTGTTACATATTATTTTAACTTCTGAGGGGGGCCCGGTGAGCCCTTAGCACAGGGCAACCTAGTTAGGGCACCAGTCTTCTGCTATAATATTTTGCAACCCAATCCTAACTAACTGTAGGAAATTAATTGAATTATTTAAAACATTTATATGTTTTAAAAGTTAAAATATTATTTTACAGGTTTCAGACCCCATGGAGGACGCAACAAGCAACGACGACGATTCTGATTATGTAGTCGATTAAAATTAAACATTTTAGAACATTAACACCGTCTAAGAGTTTTGTTTGACCCTATATTTAAGTTTATTGCTGTTGTCATTTTATATAAAACCGATAGATAAAACGATGTCAGATTCATCATATTATTAGATTGAAAATAGAATAATGTAAAATAATTTTTTTTAAATAGAAATTGCTAGTCTTACAACAATAATATATAATAAATGCAATAAACTAAAGAATGTAAATGTTATAAGTATCGTCTATCGTCGCTTTCAATCAAAATTCAAAATATTTTTTATTCAAAATGGGTACTTTAAGAACACTTTTTGAACGTCGAGACTACGGTGCCTATCACAGGATTTACAGGGTTCGGGTCTCGGGAACTAACCCGGCGAGAAGAACCGACGTAAGAAACTTGAAAACAATGTTTTTTATTGCAGAAAAAAAATAGAGACGTGCTTACTTATGTTTCCTAGTAATGTTAGTATTATATTGTTTTTTTTAATGTCAGAACACATGTCTGATGAATTACTCGATCGCGTTTCCATTTTTTGTTGCGATATCGAAAATCGTATCGCATCCTCTAAAAACCAGCTAAGTGCTGTATCAAATTAGTTCTTTGGCCAACTTGTATAAAAAATTACTCGATGGCATCTGTCACTGCCAAATGTCAATGTCAAATACATGTTTGTCACTTCTGGTTTGCACGGGTTTTCATGTGTGGAAATAGGTTAGAATTTAAGAATCTAATATTGTGAATTTTTTACTTTTATAATAAATTACTAAGGTGTATTTAATATGGACGAGAATGACGATAATGATTTCGTTGCATCAGAACATGACCGTTTAGTAAATGCTATATCAAAATTAGATAAAACTCAACATATAACAAATCCAACGCGAAATGAACCCACTAATATAAACTCCGAGTTCAATTTAGTAAAAAACTCCAACAAATTAAGATTGAATCAGGTAGCGAGAATTCTAGAAGACACGGCCCATCATATTCAAATTGGAAAGAGGTTGAAGAGCATTCAAAAGTCATCAAAGATCCTATCCAAGCCTCTGGAAAAGCCTCAAGCTGAGCGAGTTAAGAGAGAAACTGGTTACCAGCAGGCAAAATCTAAGCTGGGAAGATGGGATCCAGTTGTAGCCAGAAATCGAACTGTTGACTTTGTTTCATTCCCCTTAAAGAAATTTCCATCAAAACTTGAGCCAACAAATGCCTTTTTGTCAAAAATGAAACTGAAATCGCCATTGGAACTAGAACTCGAGGAAATTGATCCACATCCACCAATGGAGCAACAGGAAGAAGAAGTAAAATATCCAATGTCTTATGAAGAGATGCTTGAACAGAGACAAAACATGGCCAAACTGAGAGCACAACAGTCATATCAAGCGGCAAAAGCAAAACGACAAAGCAAAATTAAAAGCAAAAAATATCACAGGTCTGCACAAATTATTACTTACAAATTTTATAAACTTGTTTGTATGCTAGTCATGTTGTTGTTAGCATATTTTCCTGTTATTAAACTTTCCTACTTCCGAGTCTGACAGCTGGTACTGCCCAGACTGAGTGAGTGCGCTTTATTTAGGATCTAAAATTTCCTAATGAGTAGAGTGTCAAAGTGGTATATTTTGGTCCATGCTGCATGCTTCACATACTACACTTATTTGCGGTAAACACACTAAATGAAAAATTCATATTGTATCATTTCTTTTAAGGATATTGAAAAAAGAAAGACTTAAACTGCAACTTAAGGAATTTGAAGATTTACAAACTAAAAACCCTGAGGAAGCTTTGAAAAAACTTGAAGAATTAGAAAAAGCCAGAGCTTTGGAACGACACACTTTACGTCACAAAAATACTGGCAAATGGGCAAAAAGCAAACTTGTCAGGGCAAAATATGATAAAGAGGTATGATTTTATCTAAAACATTTTACAAATTTTAATTATAATAAACTTTATATTAAACACAATTTTAAACACAAATGACCTGTTTAACTGCTTACTGTTAAATTTTCTGTTAGGCTATCAACAACTTTTTTGACAAAATCTGTCAAACAATACATGGCTATAGTAGCCATATAGCTGATATGATTTCTGATTTTGGTTCTACAGCAGAGTGGCATTTGACAAATTAATATTTTTTGCAGGTGAGGCAGCAGCTGGCAGAACAATTATCTGTGAGTAGAGGATTAACTCATAAAACTCAAGAAGTTGAAAGCTCAGATGATAATGCTGATATTGATGAGAACATCCCAGATATGTCACTTGATCAGGATCCTATGAATCCATGGATGTTAAAAAAATCAAACAAACCTAATGTTGATGCCGAATTTGATTTTGGTTACAAAAAGTACCTTAAAGATAAAATGTACAAACAAAAGGCAGAAAGTGATTCTGATTCTGAAGAAGAACAAATAACTAGTGAGACTCAAGATATTGACAAAACAATAACATCTCTTAAAGAGAGCATTAAAAAATTAAGTAATAGCAAATCTGTAGCTGAAGAAAAACAAGACCTTCAAGAGGAAAATATAGAAGCAACCAGGAAGATGAAGAAAAAAAAGGAGACTAAGAAAGATATGAAAGTAACAGCTACATCATCATGGATAGTAGAGCCTGTTGATTCTGTATCTTCTCCTAAGAATTCTAAACTTATAACTTCTGAAGAAATATCTTCAGCTTTTGAGACATTTGAAAACAAGATAGTCAACAAAATACAGAGCAACATGACAAAAATAAAAAAAGAGTTAACTAAATTAGAAAAGCCAAACAAAACTAAGAAACAAAAGAATAAGAAAAAAGAAGATGATTTAGAGTATTTAAAACTAAATAAAAAAATGAAAGCAATAATAGATGAAAATTTAATAGAGACTGATGCTAAAGAAATTGATGATACTGTAGAAATCACATCAACATCTAAATTATCTAGAATACCTCAAGAACCTCAGCCAACTACAGAAAAGGCTAAAGCTGATATAGATCCTACTAAATTTATCGAGGTTCAACCAAAATATTTAAACACAGGTATACAAAACACTGAAAATGTGATTGATGATTTAGATGATGATGAACAAGTTGTACCTAAAGTGGATATTGAAGAGGTATTTGAAGAAGATGATGTAGTTGCAAGTTTTCGACAAGAAAAAGAGGAGGAGGAAAATAAAGATAAACCTGAAGATGTTGATCTTACAATGCCTGGTTGGGGATCTTGGGGTGGTGCAGGAGTTAAGGCTCCTAAAAGGAAAAAGAACAGATTTATTGCCAAGTCTGCACCTAAATTTCCAAGGCGTGATGAAAACAAAGGTGATGTTATAATAAATGAGTATAAAGATCCTAAATTATCTGCACATAGAGTGGCTGATCTGCCTTTCCCATTTACGAGTGTCAAAGATTATGAAGCTTCCATAAGAGCACCAATAGGAAACACATTCATACCAGAACAAGCACATAGAAAACTCATCAGACCAAGTCTAATAACAAAGGCAGGTACAGTTATTGAACCAATGGATGAAGATGAACTTCTTGTACACAGTAAGAAAACATATAACAATGACCGTATTATGAAAATGTTGGGAAAAAAATAAAAGATTTCTTTACTTAATTTAGTTTTAATTACCTTAAATTTAAACTTACACTCCAACACGTACTGGTGGAGAAACAAGTATCACACCATCACCTCTGACAAATAACATTGGAATTGTTCTCTTGGTTGTCCTGTACACTTCTTCATAAGTCTCTTCATCAATTTCTACTGTTGTAATTGTTTCCTCTGCATCACCAAGTACCATGTTCAAATGCTGGTCATAAGCCTGAATAGGAAAAAAAGGTTAGGCAAGAAAATAATAAAAATCTCAAAACTTTAGAAAAAGGAGACTAGAACTAACAATACATGATATATCAACATTCTCAAATAGGTATGTTGCTATAATATATGGCCAAAATGTTATAATATATGCTCAATTAAATATTTTGTTATTCCTTATTATTTTTGTAACAAGAATTTATAGAAATCTCAACAACTCTATTCTTTGAAGTTTTATCTGATTTAAGAAAACAAACTTGTTTCTTTATTTTGAATATTGTGGCATGACTGCATACTGTCTGAGATTTTTATTTTAAGACACTTTAAAAAATCACTCAAACAGTCTCCACTCACCCTTGAAATTACGACAAATCTGGGGAAACCTATCTCCATTCTATCATACAATATGTAAACTTATAGTAGAGGGGGGTATTTATTTTAAAGTTTCAAAATATACTTAGTCTTCCTCACAGATATACATATTTTAAAGCTAGTCAAAATTGTAAAGCATAGCTTTTCTAAGGGTTATATACAAAGGGTTTTCATAATTAACATTCACTACTAAGTAATATGAAGTATTTAAAAGTAGCCTTCATAATATAGAAGACGGTTAAGACCGCATAGCACTAACATGCAGTTTTCCGCGTAGTTCGCGCTCATTTCTCATTTTAACATAGATTCTTTCATCCAAGCTTAGGCGTATAAGATCCAGTGGCTCTTTTACTGTCATTCCAGCTACCTAAAATTATAAAAATTTGTATAGACGCCGAAATGTGTAAACAATCATTTTAACATTTTTCTTATTGTGCAATACATACATTTTCACCGTCATCTGCCATTGTTCAAAACAAATAAATACAAACAAATTTTAGGACAAACAAAACTTGATTTGAGAAGGATTTTCATGCGATTTCTAAATATAAAGGTTTAGGTTATATTTTGATTTTTGACATGAATGATGCAGCCGCTATTTTGACAATTATTTTAAATTTTTTTTAGCTTTTAAGTTATGTATTGGCTAAGAATTATGATCTTCTATGTCAACTACATAACAAGAATCTTAATTTTACAAAATACAATACAGTGGATCCCCCATAATCCGGCCCCTGTTAACTCCGGCGCCCCTTGTAATCCGACACATTATGTGTCGCAATTAATGGTTTTAGGCTGAAGAGAATTGCACATTCTATAACAATCTTTTACTTTTGAGAAGAGTGAGAGACAAAGCTGTGATTGAATAAATTGACATATTATTTTGACCAAATGTCGTAGGTCCATCAACTAGCTCTAAAATCTTAATACACGGATTATACACACTCACTAAAGGGGGTCTTAGAGCTCTATAAAGCGACAAATTCGATAGTCCGACACTGCCCTGCAATATGTTTGTCGGATTATCGGAGGTCCACTGTACCCAATTGAAATTATATTCATCATATTCGAAAATCTAAGATAGAAGCTGAACACAATGAAGGAAGTGGAGTTCAAAATATGTACTTATTTAAACAAATCAACAAAGAATTTATGGTAGAATTTTTTGTTTAAATAATAAACAATTAGAAGAAGTAGCCCAACTCGTGTTGCTGGCTGCCATATTATCCAACTGTCAAAAATGTCAATAATATCTGTAAATTGCTAATTTATATAAATTAGTTTACGGTGTAATAAAATGCTATTAAAAATGATTTAATCAAATTTAAACCGATGAAATGAACAATTAACTTAATAAAATTTTATAAACTTTACTTGTGCTACATTTTGAAGAAGTATTGCAATGGTTAGAAGTGGGTAAGTGACAAGTGTTGGTTATTTTTCATGTTTTATTGTAATTAACGACAATGATTTGCTTACCATAATATCATTTATCGTTCTAGTCGCGACCGAGATAGGGATCGAGATCGCAGACGGTCACATAGTCGATCCGTGAGCCCTGATCGAAAGAGGCGACGCTCACGCTCAAAGAGTAGAGATAGAACTTCTAAAACTTCTAAAAGGAAGCGAAGCCGCAGCAGGGAGAGAGAGTCTAAACGAGATCGAAGCAGAGATAGAGAAAGAGACAGAAAAAGGTACTTTCTAAACATTTGCTGAATAAATTGTTAACTAACTTCTGTTATGATATGATTTCGTTTTGTCATTTCTATTTTCATATTTTTCAGTGACAAACGAGATGATAAAAGGAATGGATCCAGTAGTAGTAAATCCAGGAAGAAAAGCCCTGATAGAGATAAGGAGAGAGATAGATCAAAGTCAAAGGAGAAATCTACAAAGGCAGACTCTGGGGACTATAATATTGGTTCAGCCGATAAGGTAGTTAATAATGTAATAAAGTCTTATGTACAGGCAAATGAAATGCAAAAAAAAACCTAAAGAGAGCAACTTTTAATGAGCTTTTCAATTATCATAACAATCCTGCCCCTTTTCGAGCTTAACTAGAGTGGGTGCACTATTCTGTGTAACGTCTGTGGGCATGTAGGGAGCATTTTGCCGCCTGCTTACTCCTACTTTAAGTATGAATATAGTTATATAATTAATTTGTTTTGTCACTATTTGAAAAAATCCCTATTAAATAATATTAAAACAAAGTATTTATAAAAATTTATACTAACAATTTAGCATTTTTTGGCTTATCTTACAAAATTCTTTATAGAGCTAGAAAAAGTTGTAAAAAAAAATGATATTATATGTTTTTTAAATCTTTAGGATATGCTCTGTTTCAAAAGTCTTCACAAAGGTATAGTAAGTAATGTACATAAGCAATTTTCAATATACAGAATCTTTGGGCATCTGTTTCACCCTTTTTAGTGCGCCTATTTTTCATACATTGTGCATATGCCAAAAACAGATGTAGTTTGGATAAAAAAGCCTTTGTGACCAAAAAATATGGCTTTTCTAGTGCCATAATTATATATCTATACATAGTATATAATAAAACAGTAAAATTGGAGTGTTTGTACATTTAATATTTTTACATAATAATCAATGTGGGGGTGCTAAGGAACAGTAATAGAACACATATTGATGAAAAAAGTTGTCTGTTTATCTGTTTATACACACTAATCTCAGGAAGTACTGAACGGATTTAAATAAATCCTTTTTTGTTTAATAGCTATTAGGTCTGGGCAATGTATAGAATACTTTTTATCCCATGAAAAGCAAATAAGTTGCGGGCACCAACTAGTAACAAATAATGAAGTATTTTAAAGAAATATTTCGAACACAGTCTAATTAGTGCTTTATTCTTATATATTCTAAAATTAAAAATGTTTTCACAGTTAATATTCCATAAAACTAAGTCAGTATCATAGCCTTACAAGAAATATAGGGTATAATTTTTACATATGTCAGTGGGCGCGCAATGAGCAATTTGCCGCGCGGCAATACCTGATAGCAAGAAATCTCATTTTATGCCCCCCGTCAATGACGGTATTCAGTTTTTTAGCACGCTTTTCTAAAGAGAGTTAGGGCACTATAAAGCGCAAGACTAAAAAATAATCATTTTCTCTGAATTATTAACGTTTTTATATGGCGCACGGCAAAATGCACGTAGCGCGCCCACTCTAGGGTTATGTGATCTTCATGCATATTCATTTGTAATTAATTTATAAAAGAAACTTATATATTGACGGCAGAAAGCGGAAGTGGCATATCTTAAAAAGTTTAACTTACTAACCAGAGCCAAAAATTACACTTTAATTAAGAAAGAAAGTTACAATTTTGAACATATCTCATCTCATCATATTGGATTATACATGTTCATAATTTCAACTTTCCATCCCTATTAAATAATGTATTATAAATTTTTGTAATAGTTTTTTTGGTTCTGGAGTAAATATTTGTCCTTTTGAGATTGGCCACATCCGCTTTTTGCCATTGATATCTTTAAAATAAAATTCTAAAGAAAAATGTAGTAGATATTATGATATTTTGTTGGAAACAATAAGAAGCAAATTATAGTATTAAAAATTTCTGTATACTGGGAACAGGAGGAGGAACAAAGTCGCCTAGAAGCTGAAATGCAGAAACGAAGAGACAGAATCGAAAGATGGAGAGCCGAGAGGAAGCGCAAGGAGCTTGAGTCGGCCAAAAAGGAGGTGCAGAAGGGAAGCATAGTAACAAACATCCAAACACCCACTTCTAAGAAATGGTCCTTAGAAGACGATTCTGGGGATGAAGGTTAGTGACTTGTAAAAATGTTTATACTTAAACAATCAAATTCTCTCCTCTTACATATTTTTGAAATGATTTTCTTTTGTTATTAAAAATTATTATTTCTTGTATATTATAGCAAAAAGTTTTTGAATTAGGGAGTTCGGTCATGTTTTTAATTAGAATTGCTAGAAAGTTTTGCAATTATGCATTTGATGTTTATTATTTGAATCATTAACTTATGCATAGTACATACCCAAACATATTATTGTCCTTCAGGTACAGCTACAGGTTCAGATTCTAAGTACTATGTCTTTCACATTTTGTGCAAATATCTGGTTGATTATTAAGGAATTAAATATTTACAGGTGAAGATGGTGAATCTAAAGAGAAACAAGCCGCAGAGGAGAAAAAAGAGGAAGAAGATGAAATTGATCCTCTTGACGCTTACATGCAAGAAGTACAGCAGGTAACAATCTCATCATAATGATTTTGAAGATTATAATTATGAAGTCGTTTAAGATCTTTGAGATTGTGGCGGTACCCACAACATTAAGCGTTATAATCGTGCATCGCGTATCGAAGTTTTAGAAACATGGCGGTATATATACGACAGCTGAAATGTATTACGTGGGCTTCGGCCTGACCGATACCTAACACCTCTCTCGGTCGGAAGATCTACCTTTAGGGCCTTCACGACCATTTACACACCGGGAAAACTTCGATAGCGCTATGCAGGATTATAACGCTTAATGTGGGTACTGCCACAAGATCTATCCAGATAAGAACACCTCTTAACCACTCACTCAGTTTAAATTTATGATAAGTTATATGCATGGTTTTTTTCTTTCTTTAAATAAATCTATCGTTATTAAAAAACGATGTAGTTCAATCAGTTTTTAACAGTTGCTAGTCTTGTGCCCAAGAGGCACTCATTCAATCATTATGCAAACACAATTGCAGTAAGGTGTTCTAAATTCGATTGAATCTTCTGTGTTAAAACTCTTAGATTAAATATTTAAGTAAATCTAATATTTTCATCAGGAGGTGCGCAAAGTCAACGAAATGGACCAGTCGCGTGGCATAATAAGTGTGCCGACTACAGGTGGGACAGGTGTGGTGATATTGACCGGAACCGCCAAGAAGAAGGTCACTGAAGAGAAAAATAAAGGTAAACAAGAGATGTGGTATTGGGCTGACATAAGATGACAGTTTTAAGGGACCTCTTTAAAACTGAAAAACGGTTTGGCGTACTATAAACGAATCCCACACGGATTCGTATATAGTACGCCAAATGTGCATTTTGTAAGTAAAATATACTAAAGTATCTGCAATCTGCATACCACATTTGGTTAAGTTCTTGTGAATACGATAGACAGACAGATAGCTAATACATTACTACTACGATGGCTAAGCGACACGAGATTGCGCCGCTTGTCACGGTCATGCACAATTTTTTGCCACTCATTGATTTGAAGATTATGCAGATCGGACTCCACGACATCTAACCACTGGTACGACACCCAAGAAATATCCTCTCCTTCATTTCACATTCCTCATTCTTACAACGTCATACACTGTCGTAATTTTATTTCATATACTATTTTGTGATAAGCTGAATCTTGATATTCTTTATAGGCGAGCTCATTGAACAGAATCAAGATGGCCTAGAATACTCATCGGAAGAGGAGACAGAAAACATACAAGACCAAGCGGCGAATTTGGCTTCAAAACAGAGGAAGGAACTGGCAAAAGTAGACCACGCGAGTCTGAACTATATGCCTTTTAGGAAAGCTTTCTATACAGAGGTATAAATTTGATAGTCTTCAAATTTTTTATACCTTGACATAAAGAACCTTTAAGTACTATAAAAGAAAAAGAAACAAAATAAGGTTACTTTTGTCATAACTTACCAATTAAACCTAAGTATGTAACAAATTTATTATGTTTTAACATAAAAAGAAGTAAGAAGTTTTTGTCATGATAAATTTAGTTACTGCAAAAGAGCTAACATTCTACAATGTGTATTTCAAATGTTAAAATTTTCTCAGGTCACCGAACTAGCGAGAATGACTCCTGAAGAGGTAGAGGCTTACCGTACCGAACTAGAAGGCATCAGGGTAAAGGGTAAGGGGTGTCCAAAACCCATCAGATCCTGGGCCCACTGTGGTATCAGTAAAAAGGAGATGGATATACTGAAGAAGCTTGGATTCGAGAAACCCACACCTATCCAGGCTCAAGCTATACCCGCTATTATGTCTGGAAGGTATGTTTTTCCTTTTTGAACAATAGTATGTATAATCTTTTAAATTTAATGGAAATTAGGATTAGGAAGTCGACACATTTCCAAACTTTTATTGTTTAAATTTAAGTACCATGGGAGAAATTGAAAGTGACCCAGTTGACAGTCGGAATATGTCAATTCCATGTAAGTCATGATCTGTCGTCTGAATTTGACATAACTCAACCACATTACTTAGATTATCTGTATCGGTTTCAACTTCTCTAATTGTACGAACATATTATGTAGCTGTATTCGTTAGTCTTTTGTGTGTGCAAATGGCTGCCTGTTAATTAAAACAGTAAGAATTTGTAAGCCGTCGACCGCCGAGTGTTCTTTTTTTTACCACCATGAGTGATTTGCGCACGTACATTCGACCTAGCAAATTGTTATTGCCATGACATGCAATGTGTTGGCCATGCATAACTTTAAGGAATCCTAGTAGCTAAAATTAGCTATGGGTAGCCTTTTAAACTGAATTCTATAATTAATAATTTCAGGGATCTCATAGGTATAGCAAAGACTGGTTCCGGAAAGACTCTTGCATTCATACTGCCTATGTTCAGACATGTATTGGACCAGCCGCCATTAGAAGACACCGACGGTCCAATTTCCCTCATTATGACTCCAACAAGAGAACTGTGTATGCAGATCGGAAAGGATATAAAGAAATTCGCCAAGTCCCTTGGTTTGAGGGTGGTCTGTGTGTACGGTGGAACTGGGATATCTGAACAGGTATATGTTTTACGACTAAACTAAATAGCTAAAAAAAATAACGCTTTTCAAAGCGTATTGTCACTTTCTGAACCCGAGCAGCCTGAGGGTCAACTATAGCCAAACTACGTAAAGGACACTGCGCACCCAGTATAATTATGCTGAAGGCTTTCCTGGGGCTGCCCCGAAACTGCAGTGCTTCAGGGATGCTAGCTTCAGCTGAAGTTGATAGTTTCTCAGCCATAATTAGAAAATGTGTGGCGAGTTCGTGACAGCACCAACAGCCTCCTGGGGACAGTCGCGGAGAGGCTGGATGCGGACAGTGCTATAATGCAGCACTGGACCCGCATCCACCTTATTAAGGACACCAATATCATGTATAATATTTATATTATATGTTATATTGTATCCTGGTTTAGAAATAAGAGTAATGTACCCATAAAATATCAATGAATAACATAGATTATAAGCTAAAATATTAATATGGTCCATGGACTGAAATAAAAACGTTTTATTTTATTTTACAAACAGAGTTACTTACGCAAGGGCCTATTTCATTTGACAGATACAACTTTACAGATGTTGTATGAAGAATCTGTCAAAAAGTTGTCGATAGCCTAAAAGAAACTTTAACAGTAAGCGGTGAAACAGGCCCTTAGTATATATTTAAGGATTAAAGTATAATTCCAGCGGTCGCTATGCTAAATAATGGCCGAGAAAGCGTTTCTCTCTACAACAGTAAAGACAAATCTGCCAGTTAATCAGTTAGCCCAAGAAAGATCATCCGACCGTGAGAGGTGTTATGCTCGGTCAGACCGAACCCCACGTAATTAATTTTGAAATCTAAAACTGAGAAATGTTCGATAGCGCGATGCAGGATTATTGCGCTTATCGTGGGTACAGCCAAAATCCGAACAATCTGTCAGTTTGTCAATACTTTCGTATAAAAAATCAAAATCTTTTTATTCAAAATAAGTACTTGAAGTACACTTTCTGAACGTCGAAACCACCGGTTCGCGAACTAACCCGGCGAGAAGAACCGGCGTAAGAAACTCGCACGGGTCCATCTTTTACCTAAAAGATGGAAAATAACAA
>JAOTAV010003141.1:0-63187 GCA_026546445.1 Cyclargus thomasi | reverse complement strand
AGCTGCCGCCCAGGAGACCGTACGGTACCCCCTGATTACCCTCACCGCCAAGACCCGCTGCGCTCTCCGCAGCAGGGCCCTATTCCGAGCGGTAAGGGAATCCGCCCAAATCGGGGCACCGTACAGGGCCATACTCCGACAGACTCCGGAGTATAGCCGCCTGCAGGCTTCGCTGGGCCCTCCTATATTCGGCAGGAGCCGGCCCAGCGCAGATGCCGCCCTCACGACCTTCGGTCCCAACTGTTGGAAATGTGGGCCGAAGGTCCACCTCCCGTCCAGGATGAGCCCAAGACATTTGAGCGTCGGACTCATCCTGACCTCCGTCTCTCCGATAAGGAGTCGTGCACCGGGTGGGGGTCCAGTCCTCCCTGGTCCGCGGAAGAGAAGGGCCTCGGTTTTGCCTCTGCTGACGCTTCAACCCTGCGCCAGTGTGAGTCGAGCCTTACTTACCGTACGTAGAAGTGAATAGGTCGTCATGGAATGAAAGGCAACACACTTTTATATATTTTATTTGAAAACCACATACATTGCATTTATCCACCACGCTCGACGCCGGGCGCCCGCAGCCCGGATGTCACACGTACATAAAACATCCTAGTACCGTTTGGTCAAACTATATTGTCACGGGCGGTAACCTCACGTTAGTCTAACATGGACGCCTGTCCAATAAATTAAAAGTGAACATTTCAGTATGCAAACAGTAATATGTTTGATTCTTAAAACTTAAATTATACCTACCGAAACAAAAGCGGTTGATATCGTATGAGTATTCAAGGCTTCTACACGGGCCAGCGGGATAAGTTTAACGTCTAATAAGTATGTTAAAGGGTTAATCACATTAATCAAAATATATATATTATAGAATGATCTTCGTTCTTTAATTTCTAGCAAGGATTTTTTTCCTGAGCTTATCAAAAATCATTTTTTGTTTTTGGAAAAATTTCCTAGACTACTAAACGACTAGTTTCGTAGTTTAGGAAATTTTTCGAAATTTTAAAGTGATCAAGTAATTTGGAAATTTAAGGTGAACGATTTTTTCTTATACAATATAATGTAAGTAACACTATAATACTAAAGAAGGATTTTTTTGTTTTCAATAATTGTTTATTAATTATTTTTCGTTAGCGGGGGAGAAGTTCGAAACTCCGAATGTATAGTCGAGGCCGTTGGCACGTGTAGGAGCCTTAAGCCACATAGAATCACAATATTCAAATACCGTTAGTTTCATAAAACGATACGTTTTATTAAACAACATCAATAATGACATTTATGTTGTTCCTTGATTTGTGAAATAATTTAATAGCTTTGATTTTCCGTTTAGATATAATAGGGAATATGCGTTTAAGTCAAAATTTATTTAATGCTAATTTTTATGATAATGGGCTAAAAAGTATACAGAACGACTAAATATCTCAGATTTCTATTAAGAAATAATAAATAATAGACAAAAAAATAAACTTTATTATTATAATAAAGTTTATTTCCAACATAAAAGTTACATTAATAGAGTGGACTTCAGAAATATAGTAAGGTATTAGCAATTTCAGTTTTCTTTTCATCCTTTTCACTTTAAACGTAATTTAATAAAGTTTACCCTTTAAATGCAGCATATAGACTTTGACGTCACAGGTAATATCAGATATATCTTTCTAACTGACTACTTAGAAGGCTTATAACTTTGTTATTTTTGATTTTATCAAAAACTTATTTAAAGAATAACAATTAATATCATGCATATTCCCTATTATTTACTTTAATTGTCATTTTATTTGATTTTTATACAAATCAATGAAAAAAATGATACCAATAAGTGCTCGTAATATATAATAAGGTGTTTCAAATTAAGAAAAAAAAATTTTTTTTAACGTGATATACACGTGACTTACAAAATCAAAAAACAGTCACAAAGATGGGTGATGTTGTGGTGGTGGATCTTTGTGACTCTTTTTTGATTTGATTCAAACTTAATTTTTAGAATACTGAGTCATTTATTTTGTCATATTTATTTATTACGCATTAAGATAATTAAGATTTAAAATTAACTAAACTTAGCAAATTATTTACAGTTCTATAAATAATGTTGAATAGTCACAGTGTAGACGTACACCGAAGTGAACAAGCGCACTCATATTATATTACAATAACTCGACTATTACTTTTATATATTTTCCATAAATATACAGTCTACAATAATTCATTATTTAACTGTTGCCAAAACCGTGAAAACCGCGATAGCTTGAAAGTAACTTAATATTAATAACTAATTATATACAGCTAAACATATACATTTTTATGTTATCGAGCTCTTTATAGACTATAGATATTATATTTTTTTAGTAGGAAAGGTACAAATTACAATGACCAAAATTTGGGAAGATACTGCAGACATAGAACTAAATAAATATTGCTCTGATAAAATATCTGCTAATTAATTTCCAATTATATCTTTTCTTTACAAATAATGTGATAGATTACTTTCAATATTTCACCTACAAAATCATTTAAAAGTAGGTAATAACAGAAGTCATTAAAACTTTCAAACATATATTTTTTATTTATAAGTACAATTTCATAAATAGAAATTACTAAGTATTTTTATATTATGAAGATTTTTATGTTGGTACGTAAAGGTTATCTGAATATAATATTTTATAAAAATTTTTCATGCGTTGGTAGCCTATTTGAAGATTATAAAAATCCCGATTTCGATCATCGCTACGTAAAAACCTACAGTTACCAAACTTTCTTTGGTAGAGACATTGGGTAGAACGGTAACATCGAGTCTTCGTGAATATCGCTGTTAAAAACAATTGCTGTATTTAATTGACAATTTACACAAAACACTCCTAAAAACCTCGGCTCTTTTCATACAAAATTTCAAGCAAAACTCCTATTTGTAGAATGTAGAGTCTAATAAGTTTATTGTTATTTGATTAGAAACATTCTGGCAGTGGTTACAAATTGCCACAGGATATAATATTCAAAATCTAAAATGCAATACAAAATTGTATAATCGATGTCTTACTGGTAACTATTTTAATACGCTTTAAATATTCTGTATTTGATATAAGTCTGGCTCGTTACAAATCTAACAACGATTTGGCTTAAGTTTATAGTCTGTTCTAGGTCAATTACCTCGATGTTAGATTATCAAGTCAATTGAAAACCATTAAATTACCATCTAGTCAGGATTTAGCAAAAACGATCGACGTAATATCATGGCGCTGTCATTTGAGATTTGTAAAGATACAATTTCCAAATAAGATACTCCCTATATTCCCAGCTTAGCACGGAAGACTAGATGATAATGTATATACGAATAATCTATATACGAAGAGGCCGACCGAATCCAGTCGGACAGAACGCAGGACCGCCTAAACCGTCATTCGTTACTCAAATTATTAAACTTGCATCAGTCCAATCGTATTCATCCAACCTCCCCATATGCTAGAACAGACTATAGAGTTATCGCTGACTTATTCTAGAATCCTCGCAAATGCAATCGAGAGAAGTAGCGTGAGTGCCGCGAGGTGGGTGTTGTCGGCGCCGCCGGTGGCTCGGATGTCACTCTCGAGGACGAATGGCTCATCGATGACGTGAATTATGCCGTTAGTACACTCCACGTCCGGCCGGAACACGTGGATCCAGTGCCCGTTCCATTCCACGTAGTAATCTAAAGGGGAAGTTGTGTTAGTGGGACTAATTGAATAGGGCACACCTAGTGGACTAGGGGCACACTATACGATAATCTTATGTTTTAAGGTTTGCTTAGTCATGTGACATTATCAGGTTATCGGTTATGATAAATGGCAAAAATTATAACAAAAAACTCGTTGCCAATTTTAAAATAATAAAAATGTTTCTTGGGCTAAGTCAACAGATTTTTTTTTCAGATTAAATTGGGAACTAGCTGCAGCTTAAAGCAGTCTGTAAAATTTACAATATGATTACATTATTTTATGTTACTTAATTAAAATTTTACCGTCGGTAATTTCTGATGAAATTAATTACGTTGTAATAATTCATCAATTTGATAAATTTTTTATTCACGTAATATTAAACAAAATAACACCAGTAGTTGGATCATGAAATCATTAATTAACATAAATAGATTCATCAAGCGGTGAACTGATGTCGTTTATAATAAAATTAATTAATGTGAATAATTTGTGCCCCAGGAACAGTAATTTGTATCATTATGAAGTTTATTATAAAATATTTTTTTTTTCTGCACTGTACGTTTGCTTTCTGTGGTTCATATTTGCAAATGGCCATGAACTGTATCATAATAATACAATTTTACATAATGTCTAACACCCAAATAGTATTCAAATAAAGTTCATTTATTTCTTTTTGGAAATATTTTCAAAGTTTATTTGAAAGAGAATTAGAGGTTGAATGTTTGAAACATTTTATCGCGCTTTGTTTCTTCTCTTAGGTAAAATCAACATGCAAAAAGCATTCCGTGGTTAAAGGTTTGTTGCGTTAAGGGAATGTAAGGTTCTAAATCCTATCGACCGAAAACCAAAGGCGTCCCCAAGTTGCCGTACCGGCTCCTTAAATTAAAGAGATTTATTGACAAGTCCCTATTAAGAAGCTTTGCATGTCGGTCGTAAGTAATTGTAAGCTTTATATAATTCCGCACAGTAACGATTTATGAAAATATAAAATGAATGTTTTTGCTTTCTATTACTTTAAATAAGTTTATGTTAATTACTTTTTATGCACTATGGGGTTCTTAAAAAAATTATGTCAAATGTGAGCAGGGAAAACACGAGTGTAAATTAGGCATGTTTTTATAAAATGTACCTTAGGTGTACGAGTATACCGTTTCCTAATACAGAGACGAAAGTAGAGAAATGCAAGTGATACAAACGTTATATGTAAAGCTTTAGCTTAGATTCCGGACAGCAATGAAAATTACTCAAACACAACCGTCGTGAAGGTTTAAAAATGAACGAAAACTTTGTGCTACCTGCATGCTACCCTTAATAATATCTATTTAATCAACATAACTAGAGTTTATATACATAATATATATTTCGGCTCAGCTCACATTGGTGCAAAGTTAACGCGTTCTGTTTTTCGATCACTCATGACAGAATATTTACTTATATTATTCCATTACTTAAGTATAAAATCCTAAGAAAATGTTTTAACACGCGTCAATGCACCTAATATGAGTTGAGCTTTACCCAGTTTTCAGCAGTAGAATATATTTTAATAAATAACTATAGGCTATTTATTTTCTGTCGCGACATGTACCTACAAAATCTACTGACTTCCTCGTATGTTAGAAAGCTGACGCGATGAGGCTAGAGCTCAGGCCTGGTATTCAGTTATTAGTCAGTACTTACTCTTGTCGGACTCCTTAACGCGCAGTCTGAGCGGGTCTCGCGATGTGGGCAACACGAATGGGTGCGTCTCGTTAGCCAGCAGCTTGAGGTCCGACACGGTGTACGCGCGACCAGCACGGATCACGTGACGCTCCAGAATCTGCTTAGTCTGAAACAATCGAGACATATAATATTTAGTTGCAAACGTAGCAGCGGAGTAGACAAGAAATTCACAAATGTTGATTCGTAGGTAGGAGATTCATTTGGACATGTTCAGTCTATTCAAATTAGAGGTCTGTCGGCTTGATTTGATAAAGAAATAACTTCTCAAGTAGTGCATTATTCGTAACTATATAATCATGTATGTGTTATATTTATAATTATTAATATTGTCTGCGATGCGATTAGACAAAACGCATCGCATATTACGTCACTTAGCGATGAATGATGTCAAATTCCTTACATTTGTGACACCTACTTTCGCCTTCGAAATCAACAAATTGGATGTGGTGTAGCAGTACTCGGATGTTGACAACAGCTCGTTTAGATGAAATAGTGAGACGAGTTGACATCATGAAAACTCGTTAAAAGTAGAACAAATTGTAACAGTAAACGTTAGGGTGCGTTCAGATTAGCGTGACGAGACAGCGACGCGATCGGTCAGTCCCGACTTCCGATAGAATGTAGTTGTAACTTTTCTCTAGAAATTTTTCGTGATTTTTTTTGCCCGGGACCTCACGGAGCCAGAGACCTTACCAAGAAATGCAAAACCGTGGAAATCTGTTCATACGTTCTGAAGTTATATCGTCAAAAGGAAAACCCGACTTTTTTTATATAATACATAATTGTGTCACGATTTTAGTTACCTTTCACAGCCAAAACGACCACCAAATTTTGTATGCATTTTTAGTGCTGTCTGAGCAGATCTGACATTTGGCTAAAATCAATTTTTCATACCCTAAGTAAGGATTATTTAATATTCACCCAAAGCTTTAACGCCCAACGTGGTCTACACGGAAAAGCTAGTATAACTATAATGTGTACTAATCTATATTTATCTAACTATACGACCTAGGTGTATGTGGACATAACTTCAGAATTACTGATAGTAAAATAAAAATCACGTATTATATTATTCTATTACGGAAACGTTTACAACAAAAACTTACAAACGTACTCGATGTCTACGCATCCCTAGTTCTCACTTGTCTAGTTTATGTCAGAGGGGTGGAGAAATAACTTTTATTTACCTTGTCTCTACATCAAATATATAAACATTTATATGCAAACTGCGCAGCTCAGCGAAGAAATTTATGATGACGGGAGAACTAATATTGAATAATATTGTATAAGCTATGAATAGCAATTTAAATATTTGCCTGTTGATAAAGACAGAAGTACCATTATTTGTATAGTATTTTGTACAATTACCAGATTTTTGGTTTTCAATCCAAGTAGCCAATAGGGAAGATGCGTGTAAAACAAAATTTATTGAATGCAAATTATTATGAAACTGGGCTAAACGATATACATCACAGAAAATCTCTGACTTCTGTTGAGAAATAAGTAAGATATTAGCGATTTAAGTTTTCTACCCTCTTTCTCTCAAAACGTTAGTCGGTATGAACTTTATATGCAGCTTGTGGACTTTGACGTGACAATCAATATCGGATCTCTCTTTCTGACTGATTACTTTAAAGACTTTTAACTTTGTTGTTTTCAATTTTATCAAAGAACTGATTGGACTATATTGTTTTTCAAAGAAGAAAGATTTATTTAAATAAATAATAAAAAATAATGAATATTCCATATTCCGTGAGAGATACTGAAAAGATTGAGCGTCATATAAACTAAGGATAAGCCGCAAATCAATCCTAGTTGGAGTCACTATCCAGCTATCTGCTATTATTACAGACTATCACCCCGTCGGGTTTACCTAGCCTCATAAAATCTGGCTTACGACGGTTACTTTAATGCCTTTGAAGCATTAAGTTAACGACGCGAAAAGTCTGGCTGTAATCACAATGTTAAACTTAAACTGATGAACATGCGAATATATCCCAAATAGCTATAAGATAATCGCTGTTTATGTAGGATCTAGTTCTTAAAACTTTCATGCTCTATTTTGTTTTCTTTAAACTTTTCCACTGACTCAGGAAATAGCCAACTTGAACGTCTTCGAACTTTCCAAGTTAAAGCTTAATTTTGTACTAATACTTTGTAGATAAATTATTTGCATACAACGACCAAGAACTGAGATTTTATACCACGTTGTCTGTCGCGAGATTAACACAAATGCCAAAAGTTTTGTTTCAACTCTACCATCATATTGAAAATGATTCATATATTTTGATGGTAGAGCGACGTAATTTAGTCTGGTTATATTAAGTTACTTACAGATCACGAATAACCCCGACAGAATCACATAAATTCAACGATCAATTTTAGGCAATTTTTTCTGATAAACTACATAGTCACTTACATAATATCCGAAATCCTCCTTAAACAACGCCTTGTAGGCGGAGGGATGCTTGATCTGGAACTTGAGCCAGGCGTGATCCCTGGGCACGAAGTACGTGTACCGGTGTTCCATGTCACTCAGCTGGTGGTTGAACATCTGCCGCTTGCCCATGTTGTATGTGATGCTGAAATAAAAATAAAGGTTAGCTGGTTTAAAAATCGCGCTCGTCATAGAGAAAGGTGTTTTCCTGCATCGCCATTGGTGAATATGAATGAATTGAAGACATAAGTGGAAGAAGGGGATAACTAACATTTTACAACTTTCGAGAAAATACTAAGTTTTTTCCTATAAAATTGCAACAAATCTTGTAAATTATCTATTTTATTATGTAGCTATTATTTCTAACTATACATCAAATCAACATTATTTTAATTTCAAATCCTTTTTCTGGTCCTAAAGCGTCCATTTACACAAAAATCGGGGACATTTTCTAATGTAACTAAGATTAGAAAATCTCCCAATTCTTCCGCTTATGTCTTTAAATATGACAGGACAACGTCGGTCGGAAAATAGAGATGGAACTTACCAAATATTTCAAGTTAGATCACATTGCATAGGAAGTGCTAATTGCACTCAAAATCGTCAAAAGTTTAGGAGTTCGTTGCAGACAAACAACTTTTATATTTAAAAAGATAATGTAATGTTAAAATAATGTAAGATAATGTAATGTAATGTAATGTTAAAATTTAAAGAAAAAAAAATACAATTTCTTAGATTAGGTCGAAAGAAAAACTAATGTCGTTTATTGAAAAGGCTGCGTCCTCGAAGATTTATATCGCTGATAGGATAAGATCAAAAGGGAAAATGGGACCGGCTTCTGCCAATACTTGTAAGTGTATTTTCTTTTAAAACTAGACAAAATAAACTTGTCTTTCTTGTTTCGTTAATCAATTCAAATTTTTAATCGATCGGAAAGCGATGAAAGACTTATCTCTTAAAGTATACAGGATAAAAGAAAACCATTAACATAGTGATACTTTAGGCGGTGTATGAGTCCTGTATCGACTAAACTGTGAAAGTGGAGCGGTGAAACAGCTTTTTTTATACATATACGAGTATTGTATATGGACCACTCATCACACTAGGGTGCTTGCAGCTTGCCCATACATATCTCAAAATATACTCGTTCAGTGCAGCTCCTGTATCGATTTAACTGTGAAAGTAGGAGCGGTGTATGGTACACGCCCTAGTGTGTTTTCCATTTTACGGCTTGCCCTGGATACAAATCATAAAAAATACTCTTTGAATACGGCTACTTTCATACATTGTAAGCTCTGTGTAAAAGTCTGATACGCTCACAGTATTTTTATGAAATAAGGGGTACAAATTTTATCTTCGTTTTGTAACTCCTTGTATAACAATTCTTTCATTAAGTACTAACAAAAATCGTTTTTCAGTTGCTAGTATCCCTACTTATCTGTGCAGGGTGTACTTGGAGTAATCGCGTCGGAAGCGAGAGCGAAGCATGTCATATGTCATTGTGTTGAAGGAAGCTTTTAGTCGTAGGGCACGGAGAAGTTTTCGAAAGGGCGCAAAGGGCTTATTCTTCCAGAACACGAGCTTATTAATGTAAGACGAGGGGTGCACATTACATTAATTTATATTTCCTTTGATCTGACTTCGAGCGTGTTGTAATTTTTTGTTCATTATGTATGAGCTTGTTATTAAGGAGGAACAAAAGATGTTAAACATGCCAATTTTGTAACAAAAACCAGCCTACATATTAAGCAGAAATTATATAGCCCCGCTGGTCTGACAAACTTTATCAAGAAATATTCTAACCGTATCAATTAAAAAATGTCTTCATGATTACGACGCGCTAATCGAACCAAAGACAAATACAACGACCAAACTGTAAGCCACAAGGACTATGGACTGCATGGAGGCGTTAAAAACTATATCAATAGTACCGAATATACTCAAAAGTATACTAAGAATACGACGTCTTAATAAAATGTAGACCAAGATTTGTTCTAGATTTTTATAAAGGCAGCAATCTATTAGCAAAATATATTTAGCAAATTCTGCTTAATAGCCTTAGGCTGACCAGTAAGTTGTCAATCAATACCCTAAGCGTCGTGGATTTACCCTGAGCAATTTACCTTCGACGTGGTCCATCAAATCAACAGCACTTACCCTACTCAGCTCTGATGGACGTCACGTTAAAATCGCCGTGACGGATTACACTAGATGGGTCTAAAACACTCGCTTGTAGAGTCCACAATAAAGAAACAAAGTTTGATGTGGGCTCTTATAAAATAAATTACATACCAGTATCATATTATTACACATTATTTTTAGTAACTTTTGAATAAATAAGTTACTGTAGAAGTTGATACAATAAAAACTTGTCATGAAGGCAAAGAAACATCATCATATTTTTCAGATAATTTTGAAATGAAAAATGTATAGCATATCACTATGTGCTACATGGCGCTTACGTTCATACCTAACGTCCTACATGTTTTTGATTCTTATCTTCCTCGTCGAAAGGGACCAACCATAAAGTACGTCACATAAATTTAATGCTTTTTAGGCCCTTCCCTACACTTCCCCACTACAAGGGGGGGGGGGGCTAGTAGTCACATTTCAGATCGCTTAGTGAGCGTTTTCTTTGTCCCCCAAAAAATTCTAATAAAGAACTAAACTTCTTACTTCAGCATGGGATCCGTTTTGAGCTTCTCGAAGACGGTCGTATAGGGGACGCCGAGGACCCTGTCGATGATGTGGACGAACCCGTTGGTGGCGGCGATGTTGGTCTGGGTGACGGACGCATTAACCCCTCCTCCCTCCACCGTCAGCGTCAGATTGTCCTTGTTGTTTACCACGTTAAAATACAGATACTTCCTCGCTAGGGCCGTCGGCGCTTGGTATATCTAAAACATGTAATTAACGTTATTGTAGTCATAATTGCTTGTGGTAAGACCTTCTGGACTAGTGCTCGACAATCTTCGTTCTGTTAATATCCGTTTTAAAATCGAAGAAATTGCTTTACAAGCAGATGACTTTATGTCACTTGGCCGGGTTAGCGCAAAAGTTAACTGCGCACGGTGTAGTACGACCAATAACGTATGTTTGCGTCATCTGCCTATATTATAGATTTTAAAATGAAGATTGTCAGAAACCTAGACTAGTGGTCTTACCCATAACTCTAAACATCTAAAACTACAATTTACAATTTCAAAGTACTCTACATTCTAGGATTCCATGTTGACTGAATGCTACATTTTACACTTTAAGGAGTTTAGCCAGTTGTAATTGAGCAGGGTTATGAGGAGCTCAGCACTAAAAACCGTGACCTAGCTCCGTGGTAGATCAGAGCCTCTAAATCCCCGTTTTCCTCGCGAATGTAGAGCAGGTTTCATAAAGTAATAATTCTTCGGCGAGTTATTGCTTATTACCTCTATACCGTAGTTCGTAACATTTGCCTGCTACAAATTATTATAAACTTACATAATATTAACCGTAATTTGGATGCTTGGTAATTTTGTTTACTTAATTAAACTAAGTTCTACTAATCTACATCTATGGACTACACAAATAACGTTTTGTGATGAATGTTGTGGATGAAATTGTTCCGTTTTTTATTAAAATCTAATAAAAATGTACAGTAGTAATTTATTCTCTCCGTAGTCAAATATTTCCTGTTTTAATTTTATTTGTTTCCCTTTGACTTTAAAATGAAAAATGCGTGTATACTTTGCGTCACATTTTATTTTAGGTCCATTTATGAAAATGCCATTTTACTCAAACAGATTGTTTTTAGAGTTGCTTTTAGATCATTTTGTTTTTTTTTATCTAAAAGTCAATACGGACGTGTTTTTAAAGCCTTGTAAAAATTATTAAATGATTTAAAATGAACTGACTCATGACTCACGACTCACGACTCATAGCTCACGGATAGTATAATGAGGGTACACTAAATATGAACATTGATATAAGTTACGAGTATGACGTACAGTGCCTGGGTGCTGTTCCTAAGGCAGCAAAAAGTTAATTAAAAAAAATATTGTTATTTAAATATACTAAAAAACCCATTATTAATTATACTTAGATAATAATGAACATAGAATATTTAGTTCTTAGCCCAGTAAACCTTATACAGAACATTCGATATCATTATCATAGATATTTTTTTTTTAATCTTTTATTTTTTAAAGAGGGTTTGTTATCATAGATAATTACTACAATACAATGTTGATTTCGAAAACTTGTGTATGCACAAATATTAGCATGTAAAGTCAGAATTATACAATATAGAACGTTAAATTATTATTTATCACGATAAAGTCCTAAACCCTAGGTGGCTGTGTAATCTGATGTCTCAATACAATAAGAAACTAACCGCGCAAACAAGTTCTATTAGACGTATCCGCCTGCAGCTTGCACATCTATAACAAATGTTTGTTCCTGTTACAAACTCTAATGATACGGTCGTGTACAATACAAGCTTTGAAATAATATCGGCCACCGATATGCTTCAAGATAACCGTACCAACGTGCCAGGATAAGACCTATGGTTCGCACTCGAGAGGGTACAGGTTCGAACTCCGGAGGAAGCGTTTACTAATGAGACATTTTCCGATTTCAAGTATATACTTAAAATCAAAAATTATTATATAATACGGATGCTCATTGCCGTGGGAGAGCCAAGCTTCCCGAGTCATGCCACGGCCTTACGGAAAACTGTCGTGAAACGGCGTTGTGCTTTGTTTCATTCAGTGAGTGAGTTTACCGGTGGCCACCTTCCCTAATCCCCTATCCCTATTTCCATTCCCTATTGCCTCATAAAGGCCGGCAACGCACTTGCGACTCTTCGCAGATGTCGCGAGTGCCCATGGACAACGGCAGTTGCTTTCCATCAGGTAGCCCGTTTGCTCGCTTGCCACCTAAATATCAATAAAAAACACCTCAGTGCTATTATTTTCATTGGTAACGAATTGCCTAGATTAAGAGATTTCGAGATGATACTAAAGTTTGTGAATGAGAAGATTGATTTTGATAAAACTTTACACGTATATAGAGCGACTATACCCGTATTCCTGATTCTTCTAAGGTTTATTTATGACTTGAAATTAGTAATATCTATTACTATTTTAGTAGAGAATCTCTTTTTTTATGGTGTGATTCTCAAACGATTTGAGTACTGCCTATTTGACGTAAATTATTAATAGTAAAGTCGAGACAAAACTAGCGCATTGTTGGTACCACTTCTCGCACGACTAGTTCCTGAATCGGTGGTAAGCATCGTAGTTTCGACGTTCAAAAAGTGTATCTTGATGATCTTATTTTGAATAAAAACACCCAATTGGACTTTGTCTTTCAAATACAAGTAATAAGTGGGTATATAAAACTTGTATTTTAAAGATCTGCAAGAAGCCAGAAATATTATTGACACCTCACTGATAGTAGCATGCTGCCCTGGCTTAAAAAACTAGCCTCGTATATATTCCGGAAATTAGGTAAAGCTATTTTACCAATGGATATCTAATATATAAAATTCTCGTGTCACAGTTTTCGTTGCCATTCTCCTCCGAAACGGCTTGACCGATTTTGATGAAATGTTTTGTGCTTATCCCCCTAAATTATTTATAAGGCAAAACAACGTTTGCCGGGTCAGCTAGTATATCTATATATTATAAAAGGTTAAACGTTTCACGAACAATATTGCTATGTATTTGTTTGTGAACTAATACTGACTATATCTAATCTCAAAACGATTGATTACTGTTTACACTAATGACTAGTAAAATATGATCCACAATATTTAGTATTGGTAACAGAATAACATTAAAAGATCATATCAACGCCATTACTGAATGCCAAATTTAATTAATTAAATAAATAATTATTGTAACTAAACGAAACTATGTTTTATAACTTGTAATAATCATTATGCTGTCTGTATTGTATGTGATTTACTCGAAACACATAAAAATTTATAGGGTTGGCATTTGGCATACTAGTAGTAAGTAATTATATAAATTGTTATTTTTGTAAGAAATTTTTGTTTTTTTTAATATCATATATTTAGAGATTAATATAATATTCCTGTGATCAGACGGTAATCTCTGAAGTTGCAACAACAATACACCACATTTGCTTATAACCCAAAGATACAGAATATAATACTCAGAAAAAAATGTTTTTTTCTTGAGATTTGTATAAAAAATTTCGTTAACAAAGACTTACAAAATCTAGATTCAAGAAAATTGTATCTTAAACAGAGTTTAAATATGAAAGTAAGTTCACTGACCTGGTTCATATTGTTGTGTATGATGGCGTCCAGGGGCAGTCTCTCTCTCACCAGATGTAAGTTGAGAATCTCCATCAGCTTCTGATGATTCCTGAACAGATTAACGTTATTTATCTTTTTAACATAAATCTTTATTATAATCATAACGGCCAACATTATTTTCAAATAGACGTATATTATTTACCCTACATTCAAAGTAAAATCGAGCATGAGCTCAGGACGATAATTTTCAACAAAATAGTTCTTTTGTTCAAGCGAAATAAACAATATTTGCTTAAAAGAGGGTTTTAAACAAACTGTCCAACATTTTTATATAGATTCCGTTCTTCACAAATTGATGACAAGTGAATATGATATTTTCTGTGTACGTCTGTAAGATTGTTGGTGTGTCGCAAAACGGCTAAACCTCGAAATTGAATTCGGTTTTCGCTGTTGTGCGACTGAGGGTCCAATTTAAAATTTGCTTTACGTTTTATCTTGATACGCCGAGTGAAACCTGAGTTTTAATAAAAGTTGCAGGACCCTGGCGTGCACGAAATGTGATGGAATAATTGAAAAAACATCAAACGGTTTCGGAACATTGTAGAAGTGTTTCTATCAAATTAGATTGATAAAACATTAATAAAAAGAAGATAACACAACATTTTATTTTTCATTTTTTATATTACATGATAGAGAGAATAATATTACATATATGTAAATATGTAATAGAGAGAAATTTTTGGATTTGTTGCACCATTTTCTGATAGATTCTCCTTTTAGAGCTTTTATAGTCATCGAGTTATTAAAACAATATTACCGTTATGAAGTACCAAGCCCCTAGAAAAATTGCCGCGGTTTTTGCTCATAACTTAAAAAAGTACTTTTTGTACAATCAGAGAAGTTGAAAGAGATACAAATTTTAGATCTAAGTAATTAGGTCGGGTAATGTCAAACTCAATCGACAGATCACGGCTTACATGGAATTGACATATACCAACTAAATGACGTAGATCCGTCAACTGGCTATTTTTATATCCCCCATTATACATAGCGGCATTTTAGCTTGAGGACGGCAGTATAGGACTTATCACTTATAGCAGCAACGGCACGAATATAGTAACAAATAACAACATGTCCAACTCAATTTTTCCGGGCATTGAAAATAACAAAGCATTTTCGCAATCTGGAAATAAAGAGGGTTGAGTCTTATCACGATTCACTTTATAAAGTGAAAACGCTCATATACTATCTCCCTACCCTCCGACCTTTACTTCAGATAGTTACCCTTAACAGTAATCATCATTTTAGTTTGCATCCTTTTAACAGAAAAATATAAAGCAAGGTGAAACTAAAATAGATATGGTATTTTACGTCCATCCTTGAAATTTAAAGCAATTACCAAAACAATACTTCTCGTAATAGGTACAGCCTAGATATTGATTTAGTAATATTTAGGTTAAATATATGTATCAATATCAATACTAATAACAATATTATGCCTTTCTAAGGCGTAAGTACGTTCGAAATTTTTAAATGAACTTAAATAACTTGTGAGAAAATAAGAAAAATTTTAAACTCTCATACGTGAAAAGCGGCTCATATGTTACATAAAAAATTAATACTCAAGGAAACTGCTGGAATATTTTCGATTAAATCTTTAATTGCCCCGAGCTGGCCGCAATGGAAAATGGTTCTTCAAATAGAATTCTTTTAGCATTTTAATTGGAAAAATACCCATCAGGAGCCACATACATTTTTCAGTGCACTAAAAAGTATCTTGGTGAATTAAATCTCAAAAATATTTCATCACTGAAATAAATGAATAATTTGGCTTAAAAAATTACCTGTTAAATTTTTCCTATTTTTAAGCTTTTAACCTGATTTTTAACGTATAAAAGTTGCGTTAAATATTGAAACGCCAAAAAGCTTTTACCTTAAATAAAATAACTAATAGTTAAAAGATTGTTTAAAAAGCTTTAACTAGTATGAACTATAAATTTGATAATAAATGTTAAATAATTTAAGGGAAAAAATAAAAATTTTAAACCACCTTACCAGCTAAGTTTAAACCACCTTTTGGCTCCATCATCATGATACCAGCTTTCTACATCATGATTTTCCATTATCACCCAATTTAAATATCTCTGCCAAAATAATCGATAGTCTATAAGTGGCTTACAAGGGCGCCCATTTCGCTTTCAAGATTTAACGCGTACAAAATATCATTCGAACACAAGTCAAAATATACACTAATTGCTCTCATAGTATTTCATATTGATTTTATAAATGCGAAAGTTTGTGAGTTTGTGTTTGTTAATTCTTTACCGATTTCGATTAAATTTAGCTTGAAGTTTGCTGGATAGTTTCTTCTGCGGAGAAATAAAAATAAATAGCAAGTCTTGTAATAAAATAAAGAATTGTTACAGTATTTACCATTAACTAATTAAATTGGTTGATATTTGGCTAAGAACTTGACATAACAGGCATAAATTACGGGATCCCGTCATCTGCATAAAATCTTTTACTCTGAAGGTCAATGTGTGTACAAATGTTTAAAACAAATTAAATAAGGAATCAAACTTCACGATAAAGTATTTTAATTTCGGAATTCAATTTGAAACAATCTCTTCTCTCGGTGATATTGGACTCCTCAAAGCTTTGTGCAACGTTAATTATACGTATATACGGACGCAATGACAACATAATAAAGAGACGGACAAATTAGTACTACATACAGATAGGATACTTGTATGTGTATAATATTAGTTCTAAGCTAATTGAACGTAGATATAGCATTAGACAAAGCTTGAATTTTTTTGTCGCAAGGGAATTGTGCATACTCTGTCTTAAAAGCTATCCCATTACAATTTTTTTTTTTCGAAATTAGTTTTGTGTGAAAATGGATTCAGCAGTTTAAGTTTAATAATAAACAAATCTTGATCCGTATTTGTAAATTTACCGTCTGTTTAAGCATTATATCGGCGCGCATGGTATAAGGTGGCTCTTAGACCATCCATAAAGTACGTCACACTAATTTCACGATTTTTATACCCCTCCCCCCGCTAGTCGCAGGTAGTCACATTTCTCAGAACCCTCCTCCCTATTGTGACAATAAATTTGCTACTTCAGGTTTAAAAATAATGCCAGCCCGATATTTAAAATTTTGGTATCAATTTTTAAAATTTGTATGTGATGTCACAAAACTGGAGACCCCTCCTACCCTATATCACACCATGTCGCACTCGTCTACCCCCTGCCTCCCCCTTTATGTGTGATGTACTTTATGGATGATCCCTAATTTTTCAAATAAACTCACGTATCACCTTATCCACTCCTTAATCTTCTATACCTAAAGCTCATTTTCACCATTTCATATAAACTCAATCAATTTTTTCTCTCTTCTTACCTGATGATGTTCTGCACGCTGATCTCGTTCCAGGCATCGTTGGAGGGAGCGAAGAGAGTGATGTCTTTGGCCAGTGTGAGTTCGTTCAGGAACTGATTATTCTCTCCCAGGTCCATTATCACCTCGTAGAACTTGCACAAAGGACCATCCTCCTTTTCCTGACAAAGATATTGACTAGTCATAGTAGAGTTAATAAACATTGGTTAACAATGTTTTGCTAAATTAAATTTTTTGCAAAATGTTGAATAGGTTTAAACGAAAAGCA
The DNA here is from genome assembly GCA_026546445.1 of Cyclargus thomasi. Taxonomy (NCBI): domain Eukaryota; kingdom Metazoa; phylum Arthropoda; class Insecta; order Lepidoptera; family Lycaenidae; genus Cyclargus; species Cyclargus thomasi. The sequence goes on along the minus strand of JAOTAV010003141.1, from coordinate 45,421 downwards.
TATTAGACTTGATAAAAAGTGACAAAATGGTCAAAAAGGAACTAGTTATATAGTAATGGAATAGTTATTTATTGCCAATTTAGTTAAAAAACATGCACAAAATTACTTACAATTCCCTAAAGTTGTTAATTTCATGCAGAGTCCATCAAAGAATGCGTGAACATAACATTAAAAAGTATGAAAATACTTTCGACATTTCATATGAATACAAATAATATACAAAAATAGATATAGAATTTACAGGTTTACTAAACATTTGTAGTATTATTAAAGTCAATAAAGTGAAAGTAATTCTTATTAGTCTTATAGTTGATACGTTTTCTTCTACTAGTTGGGGGCAACTTCGAAAATTTGTATATCACGGGAATCGTAAATTTACCCGGGATAAAAAGTATCCTCTGTGTTGCCTAGACTTAATAGCTATTAAATAAAAAAATATTTATTGGAATCCGTTCAGTAGTTCATGAGATTAGCACGTACAAACAGATAATAAGACAACTTTTTTTGTCGATTTGTGTTCTATTACTGTTCCTAAGTTTGTAAAAATATGAATTGTACAGACTCGCCAATTTTTCTGTTTTATTATATGTATAGATGTCGTTAACGTCTAAAGTTTGCGTTGATCATACATAAATAATAGGTATATTATTTATATATATAATTTGTAAAAACGTCATTATTTTGATTTCTACTTTTTCCGCAGCTGTCTATTATATTGAGCCTCCAGTTCCTAGTTCCTATAAACCGGAGTTCACGTTGAATAGCTGAGACTGAACAATATTAACTTTTATAATATTCTAGTTAGTACGCCAGAACTCACATTTAAATTTAATTTATATTAAACTGTGCTTATATAATTTCATGAGTAAAAATAATTGGAAATATAAATTAAACAGGTATTTAAAATAAATTTTCACGAATCGCACGAAAGCTCTACAATATTAATTATCACACATGAATAAAACAATAGTAATATAATATTTGAATTACAGAAATAAAAAAATTAAAATTTAAATATATTTTAGGGTTCCGGAGCCAATGCCTTTTTTGCCAAAAGCATTTTTGTCATGTGGCAATAAAAAAGCTTTTAGCCGGAGTTGAAAACGATTGTACTTTATGAGCAGTTTTTACCTCGATCAAAATCTCGTAAGGATAGTCGTAAGAGTCTTGAATAAAAAGTATCAAATATAACATATTTTATCTTTTTTATGGGAAATATGATTTACACTTTAGTATAGATATATAGAGGCGCTCAAGAAATCTTGCCGAGTGTAGGTTGGGCTAACGCTGGGCATAGCAACGACATGGTAACTTATACATGTACATAGTAACTCTTTTCATACAATCAAAACATAGCTTAGCTAAACAATGTTTCGTCTCTTTGAATATATCAAACTATTTTATTGTAAAAAAATGTTCTCATCAAATATTCCAACTGAAAAATTATGTCATGCTCCATAGCTTAGCTTTACAAAAATAACCGTGCTACTTTGTATGGTCATTCGATCCCGAAAAACATCTGTCAGTCAAAGGTCATATCTAGTTTACCCAAAAAAACACGAAGGAAAAAAAACTAACCGCAATATTATAAAGTTAACATGGGGGTGAATAGGCTAGACGAATATTTTTTTATTATTATTGGTTATAAAAGATGTCCCAAAAATATAAATATTAGTGAAAGAATGACTTAGACAGCTTATATTATCTCGAAGATATGGCAATTTACAAATCACATAAAATTGACCTTCCTAAAACGCTCCATACAAAAACGATGCCTGGTTATGACGTCACCTCTTGGTAATTTGCTCGCTACGCGGGAAGACTCTCTTCGATACCTATGTTAATTATTGCTTTCATGATAGTGGTTTCATTACAAAAGTTGTTGTTAATTACCTGATTTATCGAATTGTATATAAATATTAAAAAATTGTAGTACAAAAAAATATTGACTTGCCTGACCAACTTTAAAGGCTTATTGCAAAACATATATTCTAGAAGTTATTATATTCTAGAAGTAATTAAGCTGAAATTTGGGAGTACCCATTATTTTTACCATTATATCTTAATTTTATTTTAAAAAAATTGCCAAGTTTTGACCATTTCAACATCCCTATTATCTCTATATACCACAAGTCTCAAGTGTACTTCAAACCACATATATTTCAAAGTACATAATATATTTTGATGAGTAATCCAAGATTTGTCGCTTTATAATAATTCGCTTTCAATCTTTATATTAATTTATTTAGCTATCTAAATCCAGCTTCGTGAAGATTCTACAATAACTTTTGTACTATCGAATATATATTTTGATATTTGATGTAAGGCTTCCGACGGCTTCAGAGGTAGGATTAAGTAATATATCATTATTATGAAACGAAGGTAATGCAGGTACGACGACGGACGGTTCCTTAAGATATATAACTAGATACATAAAATCAAACTACTATAAAGTATTGTATTTAAGGGTGAATCAACTTTTTCCTGTCCTAGCCAAATCTTTGAATAAAAAGTCAATCAGCGTATTTTTCATCAATAAAATAAGTGTATTCGATAGCCAATGAAATATCTTAACCGATAATTTACTAAATAAATACTAAATCAAAACATTTCTATGTATAAAGTCGGTTGACTAGGGGACAAAACCATATTTTCATACAAATTCTGAGAGATTTTCTGAAATTCTCAGTTATAATATTGGTCTATATATTAAGATGATGTATATGATTAGATTTAAATTACGTATTGGTATTTATTACGGTATAAACTCGTAAAGGCAGTAATTGCGGCACAAAAAAAAAATTGATTCACCCGAAGTAAGTAAACGAAAGTACGAATCTGAAAAAAAATGGCATAAAAACAGCACAAAATGAGCATAGATTAAAAAAGACGTCCTGCCATTTATCTCTTTAAGTCTTCTTTTGTTAAGTCCTAGAGAAATCTAGGCATCTGCTCCGTCCACTTTATCCGACACTTCAGAATGAATAAATCTTTTCATTTACACGTTAAACTCAAGTAAATTTTTGTGACAAGTTAAAAAGTACTTTTACATTTTTAAAAGCGATAGAATTTTTCTATTATTCAATATAATTAATGTTTCCGAGTAAACAAAAGACTAATGCTTATAAAACAGTAAGGATTAGTATTCAGAGAACGGCAACGGAATCGAAGATAAAATACAACCTCTCACTCTTGAGAATTGATAATTACGGTAGAGTTTGTTGCTAAGTAGTATTAATACTCTTACAAGTAGTATTAATAGAGGTTATTAGGGGCTATCAATTTATAATTTAAGTTTTTGGGTAACCGCCTAAGGTTGTACCTATACAATTGAAACAACCACTAGCGTTCCGTGCGTACCAAACATTTGTTTCAAAGTGAAACGCATAACACCTACATACGGAACCAATGGAGCATACATACATAGAGCCTAACGAGCAGAAACCTATGCCTCTACAGCCGCTATAATAAATTGCCTAATTTGAGGCCAGGCGGCTCTTGACCACCAGTAATGACCATCAACAATATATTCTAACCACTAACTACGTTTTACGTTTAATTAGCCAGGACTGATCAGCGTAGCGTACAACATCACTAAATCATGATTGCTCGCTGGCCGCTCTACTGTTGTACTAATATTGCTAATGAATTGAACTGTACTATGGACATAATATTGACTAGATGGAATCACAAATTCAACATATTCTTACCTCGTCCTCGTCCTATGCAAAACAAATCTACATATTATCACAAATCTTTCAACTTATCATAAATCTTAACTACTTAGTATTACCTGATCTATTTATCTAAGGAAGAATGTTATAGGTAAGGTATGTATCGTGCAGTCTAAATATAAAAATATGGGAAAAATATTTTAATAGGAGAGAAAAAGATGGGCATGACAATGACGAATACTTTCAGATTTACCTTCATTGCCTTGTTTCCATTAAAATGAAGCAAAAATTAACAAAACAAAGGAAATTAAACGCACTCTTAAAAATTCTACACGAAACAATAAAAGTTAGTTAGAGACGACGGACAGAATACAACAAGCACTTAAATTGAAAAATGTATAACGGAGTTAAAAAAGTTGTGTCTAACTCGTCGCCCGTCATATTTTACATGCATTGCGAAAGTTTTTCATTTCGTGCTTTATTAGTGTACTATTTTCGGTGTTGGCAATATTGTCGGGACAATAGGTGCTTCGTGAATATTCGTGCCTCGGGTGTAATATTGTCGTCGGACTGGGCTGGATAGGTACCTTGAGGAAGTCCACGACGGTGGTATCGACGACCATGAGCGGTCGCTGTATGAGGTGGACGACTCCGTTCTTGACAGGGATGTTGGCGCGCACGATGTCAGCCAAAACGACCCCGCGGCTGTGTTTGGCGTCCCCGGCGACCGTATTCGATTTCACGTAAGCTGTTTACGAACAACGAACTTGTTAAATAGATTAAGTAACTTCGCCTCGGTCTTTCTACCTGAGCAGTTAAAGTTTACAACTTAGGTAAGCCCGTCGAACATCAACATTAGGCGAGCATTTAAACTTGGCACTAAGCAGTTAATTGTTAGATTGAACAACTAGATAATATGGCGCCTCCAAGTTCTTTAAAAGGTGTTAATGTCTGCTAGGAGCTTGGGGAAATAATATTTAATGGTACGCGATACCACAGATACACAGAAATAGATGGCCCCCGTGAATAATTGCTCGGAGCAAACATTTTGTCTCAATATGGGGGATCTAGGATTTAGCGGAGCGTGAAATATGTGTCGCAATTCTAAATGCGGACCGCTCTGTTACCGCTTTGTACAACGACAGACAAGGAACAGGAATATGTTGAGGAAAACAAATAAGACCCGTCGTCTCCGGTCCGGATAACCGGTCTTACGGTCCTAGCACATATGAAAATTAAGCAACATACGGCAGGCCATCTATATAAATCGGAGCTATATAAATAGCAGCTATATACTATTTTTGTTCAAAAGACCAAATTAAATTAAATGAACATTTTAAAATTTTATCAAATTAATGAATATTTGGATAAAGTTTTAGCTTGAAGTGTACTATAATTTTAACACTTAATTAACTTCAATTTCGGCGTTTGCAGTTCACTGAATTCATACAGACTTACTCGCCATTAATGCGAAGGGATAATAAACATTTCAATAAAGTTAATTCAAGTAGAAAGTTACCCAAAATCAAAAATGAATAAAAGATAATATTTTGATGGTGAAAATTAAGTAAGTTTGAAAATATCTTCAATAGAGATAGAGAAAGTGTACGATTCAGCTTTTCGTAGGGATAAAAGTTAAAATTAACATTAAAATAAGGTTAAATTATTATTGTCAGTGTCAACAATTTATTTATTCTGTATTACTTATAAACTTGTTTTATACTATAGTACAAAATAAAAGAAATATTTATTTAATCTTTTTTTCCATTTCAATTACAAAATTTATTATAGGTATATGCCTGAAATTAAGACTTTTTATTTTATTTATTTATTATAAAAGCAACAGCTGGGTATAATTTTACTCCTCATCAGTAGCATATTATTATCATCAACATGTCCCTGAATCCAGCATCTATTTTATCTATCTGGCATCCATAACAAATATATTATCAACCCCTACAAAGGATATTGACGCCTTACTACCTCAAACTCGTATATTAAAAATGGTTACATTTCAGGAGACAAAAAAAACTGTTTTTTTTTCTCAGTAATTGTACAAACCTAGATATATAACTAGATAAGAAACAACTTACTTATCATATAACCGCATATCTAGTTTTGTACAATTACTGAGAAAAAAAAATATAATCAGTTTTTTTGTCTCCTGCAATGTAGCCATTTTTAGGACACGAGGTTGAGGTAGTAAGGCATCGATAAGAGCGAAAGTCCCACAGATGATCTAAAATTAAAAAAAAACTCACTCAAAGTCTCCTTGCCGTTAACGGATGTGCTGAAGGATATGATGACCTTGACGTTGTCGCTGAAGGCCATGCTCTCGTACTCCTGGCCGTCAGTCGTCGCCTGCGTGAACAGCACTTGGTGCGGGATCACGTGGCCGTCCACCACTTTACCGTCGATCAGATCTGACCGAGTGGTTGGCTGGAAATAAAGGTTTATTAGAATTTTGGAATAAAATTTAAATTGAGCAACTTTAAATTCAACTTATAAAACGGCGTCAAATGCTGATCTAATTAGTATAAAATCACACAAATTTTCTTAAAATATTTAATGAAAGATATATGCCCAAATTTTCTTAAACTTTGAAGTTTGATAGACACTCTTCATTACGTTAGCTTTCAAACAAAAACAAAACTATGCAAATCAAAATCGCATTGACGGATTAAACTTGGTTTACTTAACTCTAAGTAAGAAAATACTATAACTGTTTCTATATTATAAGAACCACTTAAACCCTATTTTCATTCATACACTTAATGAAACATACTTTTCTTACACTTTTTTCACTATTTTTCTTATTCTTAGATTTTACGAATTTATAATGAATGCATGATATGGTTACGACAAAGTCATCATCAGGTGTTTTTTCATTACCTTAAACCCTTCATCAACTGGAATGAAGAAGGTGTTTCTACCGTCAGCGTTAAAAACTTGTTTCTTCTGCAACTGATTCACTTTTTGTCGAAATGATCTGAAATAAAAAAATAATCAACCCACTCTTCATAAAAAAAATACTAAATTAGTAAGGAAAACGGTTATACGTAACGCATATAATCTATGATAAGAAACTCCATATAAACTATGACGTCACATCATTAATAACCATAAACTTGGCTGAAAAGTTGAAAGTATAGTAGGCTGTTTATAAAAAGGCGGGCCGATTGAAAGTGATGAGTCGGCATATTTATATCGCACGAGCCATCGCCTACTCGATTGAATATTACGAAACCGTGAATATTACACGAACACCGAAATACTTTTTGGTATTTTAACCGAAAATGTTCAGCAAATAGTCGCTGTTTTGTATATTAATAGCGTTCATTATAATGTCGTTTATGTACACACCAAGTGTGTAAAAAATCTAAGTAATGTCTGGGTGCCGAATATTTTTGTTTTCTCATTCGACCGTGAAGGCGTTTCGAGTTTTGTAAGATTTTATATTTGATTTATACAGCGCCACCTAGCGATGCTCACGGTCAAATGTGCAAATCCTATATACATTTTTAGTAAACGCAAAACGCGTTCGCGGTCGATTGTGAAAAAAAACTCGTACTCGGCACCCTGATGCTTCTTAGCTTCATTCTCATAGTTAAATAACCTACCATGCATGCCTCAAATTTAGTAAACTTTAAGATACTTCAAACATAGTTTGGTTACCTAATCAGTAGTTAATAGAGTTGCTAAAAGTAAGAAAAGTTGCTTTATATGATGAAAAGGTTCAATTTTATTACTAAAGTAGTGAATTCACAACAGAGTGCACAAGTACATTTTCCCTGACACAAATACTAACAATGTTCGAATCCTAAAACACGATGAATTGACTAACGAAGCTCAAACTTTAAGCTCCGCGGCGTGGACTAACAACCTATTCCTAGAGGCACTGTTCTAATAAACCCGTGTATCAATATTGAGGAGTTGTCGAATGCTGGAACACCGCTGTACTCTCAAAATCGGCAGATTAGGTGCAACACTTCATATGAAAATAGTATGAGAGACAATGTGATTTTCGGTGCCTCGACGTTGTTTGTACTTTCTTCAAGCCCTGATGAAGCAACTACTCCAAAGATTCATAGAAACTCTGAAGTAGTATTACTTTGTTTTGCAACACGCTGTTTATACCATTTGAAAGTGTGCATTATATTGGTAATCTTCTTGTAGCATAAGGTTTTTATATGGGGTGCTAAAATACACCAAATAATACTTTCACATAAAGCACTGATGATTGAAAAGTAAGGTAAGCCTATAATGACATAAAAAAATAAATCCTCATATCTTCTCAGATACTTTATGTTACATTCAATTAAAAGCTTTAGGCCTTGCTGTCTAAAATCGTCTAATAAATGTTCAATGGTAACAATTTTTTCAATGCATTTTTGCATGCATTTTTTATAACCTTGAAATCGCTGAAATAAAAAATGCTTCTATAATTTTCTTCTTTCGTTTTACCAAATTTACAAAACGTACTAGGTCTTCACAACGCTGGAGTGACTACAAAAATAGCACTTTTACCTTCCCGGCTACAATACCTGTTCGTTAGACCTAAGACTAGACTAGACTAGTAACTATTAAGGTATTATACTAATAATATTATAAGTTTGTGATTATTATTTAAATTTGAACTATTTAGACCACTTAATGTTTAAGTATTTATTCCTTACTTTTATTAATTTAAGTTATAACATCGTACCTATAGATAGTTTTGAAATAAGCTTCTATTATTTTTAGAAATAAGAATCCCAAAAACTAGATAAGTCCAAAAAACAGAGATAAGTCATAAACAAGTTTGTTTTATTTTCTAGTGAAATAAACAAACTGGCAAAGCTTCCAATGGAGTTGATTTAGCCTTGCGAGCATGTACTTCATACTTATGTACTATATTTACTCCAAGTTCCACTGCCAAGTTAAGATCCGTATGTTTTGAAAAATAACAAAATTATAATCAAACTCTTACCCAACAATTCGACTGACGCTCCTTTGAGGAAAATTGTGTACTTTATTTCCAATAAAATGTATAAATTCTGCTATCATACAGAAATTTTCTAAACATATTTTCCCCTAATAATTTGATGGAACAAGCTAAGTCCAAAATCAAAATACCCGACCGCAGTGACCTTGCAATATAGGAAACTGGCGCCAAAAATTCGCCATTTTGTTTCTCAATCTCATAGTAATTTCGAATCTGTCACCTCTCAATCCAAAATCCATCAAGCCGTTTAGGCTACAGCGTGTCAAGCAATTATACATACATACTCACGAAAAACATAACCATCCTTCTGGCGCAGTCGGGTAAAAAAGCTTGAGCATTAAAAATTCTTAAACGCTGGAACTTTATGAGAACGTAATTGAAAATGAAGGTTTGTCATCACGAAAAGGAGATAGAACCGAAGGAAAGAAAAGTCGAAAGGAATGTAGTTATTTAAATATTTGCCGGTTAAAGTCAGGTAGCTGTGAGAGCATGAACTAATTATGTTTAACATCGCAGATTAAAACGTTATTTGACTTGCATTTCCTTCCCCGGCGTCGGGGCGAGAGGAATTCTATTTCTCTCGAATTTTACGATATTCTACGGACGAATCTTCGAGAAACGTCACATAATCACGTTAGAGTTTTTTATAGTCGCGGAACTCCAGTGCTCTTGGTGATGTCATTAAAATATTGGAATTTTAAAACTTTTAAAACTATTCGATGCACTTCCTGAGTGGATGTAGGTTTATTTACAGGGAAAATTATGTTTTAACTATATATTTTATGTAATATAATCAAGATGTTATGATATCATAACTTATATAACTTATTTAAGCACATAACCTTTGTAGATGATTAGAGTAAAATATGAATAACTTCGTATAGAATTTTACTGTTTTACACATTACCTAATCAAATTTATTTTGTTTACACGTGGCTAACTTTTTTACGGTTTCCTAATTAAATTTATTAAATCTGTACACCTTTATGGTTAACATTATGAAAAGGGTTAAAAAGGAGCGCTTATGTAAAGGTAATAAAGCTGTCAAATAAAACCTGAAAATCGTGTAAAGTAGTCATTTCCAGATTTTTTCTCGAAAGGGCTCGGATATGAATATATTATGGATACTCGCCACATATAGCTCTCGACTGATAGTAATCAGATTTTTCCTGAAAGGATTAGGACTATAGTGCATTAACTCAGTAACATACAGTGCACAGTGTAACAAAACACAGTTACATTACTTTAGGAGGTGTATAAGTCTCCTGTGTAGAGTTCGCTGTTAAATTATAAATAAAAAAATAACTCAAATTACTGCTGCTCATTTCTCTTTAGTACGTTAAATTTATGACGCTGTGCACTTGCTCATATAAATCCGTAAAAACACTGGTACTACTTTTAAACAAACCCTAAAGTACTATAACTTTGGTTTGCTTTTTATTGTTGGGGGCCATCCATAAAGCAGGTCGCACTTATCAGAGGGAGGGGGTTGACGAAGTGTGACATGGTGTAACAAGGAGTGGGCGTACTAAGTTTAGTGACATCATCTTTAAAATGCACAAAAATTGGTGTGGTTTCAATTTTTTTTAAAGGAAAATTAGAATTGTGACCATCGTTGACAAGGGGGAAGGGGGGTCAATAAATCATAAAATTTCTGAGACGTACTTTATGGATGTTCCCTTGGCTAGCGACTGCTGACTAATCAATACATTATAAAGTACACACCTCATACGAATTTTTTGATTTATTGACCTCCCTTCCCCCTAGTCAAGGGTGGTTACATAATAACACTAATTTTACTTTAAAAAAAAATACAACCATGATATGGGAGGTAAGTGTCCGAATTAGAGCAAAACGACAAGAGTCCGTCTTCACTCCTCTCATATAGCTCTTACCTCAACCTATGTTGCCCGATGTTGAAGACGTCTGAGTGTTCGAGGAACTGGTAGGCGTTGGGGTTGTAGACGGGGGAGCCGATAGAGCTGGATCCATGTGGCAGCAGCGGCTGCAGCACTTGGTCGATCACGTGCAGCACCTGCGAGATTAATCAGTTTTAATACAAACTTTTTATAAGCAAACAAGTTAATCAACTAATACAACACAGCAACTGCTTACCATGGACAATTGCATCATTAGCTTGTAATGCAGTAATAGGTTTCTAGTTAAAAAATTCACGTACTCAATGAAACACAGGGCAAGCGTCGTTTTACGCCGGATTTAGGCGAGGCCATGGTATTTCTGTGTCTTTCCATATTGATGTGATAATATCTTAGTTTAATCAATCGGATTATAAATTTTGTATAGCGTAAGAGAAAATGTTAGTGAGTTTAAAAATGTTGTTTGCGACCATTATTTTCGACGTTTTACTTTTTATCTCGATGTTCACTAAGTAAATGTCCAAACAATTATTTTATATCTGTCGCAAAAGATAAACATTTTTAAAGAAGCTAATCGGGCCGGCTTACCAACATTTGTTTACGCAAAAGGCTGGTGAATTGAAATGACAAAATGAAAATGAGCGGTTAAGCTGCTTAACGCCGTAAATATTTCGCCCCAAACAAACCATTTATTTTCATTCGTTAATGTTTTATTCATGGAGTCATGAACCGACACGCGCTAAAGTTCGGGAATTGACGAAAAAACTATAGTTATATCATAGACCAATTATTTACCCTTAGTGACATCTATCGGTCAGGTCTGAACTAAAAACTACGGACACGCTAATTTGTATGGGATCCGCTACTCTAGGCAAATTCCTCTATGGTTATATCTAGAAAATTTGTGCCATACCTAATCTGCGGATATGTTACAGATTATGTTTAAATGTCGGGTGAAATAGGATACGAGCAACTTTTAATGGCAGCTATTGAGCTGGAGGGAAAACCAATTAGATGTAACGCTCGAGCGGCCATGTCTTTTCCCGAGAAAACTTCGAGCGAGGCTCCAAGCGCACAATGTGGATCAATCACTGTTACAGCTGTTACCCGCATTTAAATAACAAGCCTTCATGTTTTCGAATACACGACAATCCCCAAACTTTCTCGCTCGTTCGAATTTAATTCGAAACTCGAACAAATAAAAGAAACAATTTAAAACGGTTATTAAACAGTCGAAAGATTTACTCGGGACTTTGTGTTTACATTTTACATTTAATTTGTCTCAACGCGACGGCGCGGGTTGTCGAGAAGTTTTATAAAAGTAAAATCTTAAGACGGACATTAATTTATTCATAACAAATATAAAAGGCTTAAAAATGTATTAGAAAATACCATTGAGTTTAAAATTAAAACTGTCAGAAAATCTTGTATGAATAGAGGTCAGTGCAGAAATTACTATAATATATGATGTACGTAAGCCTCTGCTTGTGTGAACTTTTTATCACTGAAAGCCTAATAGGGATGCGTGTAAGACAAAATTTTGTTGAGAAATAAGTAAGATATTAGCGATTTAAGTTTTCTACCCATCTTTTTCTCTCAAAACGTTATTCAGTATGAACTTTCTATGCAGCTTATGGGCTTTGACGTCACAATCAATATCGGATGTCTCTTTTTGACTACTTTAAAGGCTTGTAACTTTGTTGTTTTCAATTTTATCAAAAAACTGATTGGAATACATCGTTTTCCTATAAAGATAGATTTATTTAGAGAAAGAATATAAAATCATCCATATTCCCTATTATTGAGAATTTAAGACCCAACTGTATGATGTTAAAATGTGATTATTGGCATAGAAAGTCGTTACGCCCTCTTCGTACATTTACATTTCGGTTACTGCAGGGATCATTATTATTTTATATCTTTAGTTCAAAATTAGATGACATTCCACATCTGTTAATTAAGTTCTAAGAAAAACAAATTTTTAATACTATTTATTATTTATTCTATCCAATAATGTTATCTATTATTACACTAAATTAATTGATTAACATGAGTTACTTGTATCGCAACAACCCAGTGTTTGCTTTTAATTTGGTATCTCTAAACGGTTTTTGTAGGGATAACGTTGAATTGCAAAACGTGTTGATTTATACGTTTAGGTTTACACGATGTTAAAATATGCTAATAACAAAATTGTTCGCTTATTTTTTTTTGACTAAGCTGTTTTGGGAAACAAACTTCCGACACGTTTTGATCCTGCCGGTATTTTCATAATGTTAAAAAGGCTAAAGGCATCGTCAAGTTTTCCAAACATAAACTTTGGAACGCTTGTTGTGTCCATGTTCTAAACTGTATGAGTCTGACAAGACAGAGCGGAGTAGAGACATCGCAAAAATTATGATTTGGCCAAGATCTTTTTAAATAGGTAATAGAATCAGGCGTTACTTTGCGGCCAGTTAACGGTTACCTTTAATTTACTAAAATTAAAGCTAAATATTGATGATACGGTCAGCTGAAGATCTCAAGCCAGCCATGTCACCAACAAAAATATATAGGAAGATGAGACGTTTAAATCTTATAAAAAGTTCTTCAAGTTTAGTAAATTAAGATTTTTATCAATATTCCGCGAAATAAACAATCAGGGAGTTGCCCGTTAACGGACCTACGTCATTTGATCGAAATATGTCAGTTCTATGTTAGTCGTGATCTGTCGGGTGGGTTTGACTTAACACGACCAATTTACTTTGATCCTCAAGCTGGATCTGTTTCAGCGTACCTGATACTACACAAATTTTCAGGTTGAACTTACTTGCAGCTTCCCGTTTCTATTGGTGGCCTGATAGGAGCGCGAGATTAGGACTTTGGCGTTGTTGACGTAGATGTCGTCATGCATGGTATCTCGTCGCCTCGTCACCCAGAGCGGCGGGTTGCCGTCCAGCTCCGACGATATGGAGTAGTCTAGGTTCTTGAGCGTGGTGGCTAGATTAGCTGAAAGTAAATGTATTGTTGTAATTTATTGTTACTTAATAGGAATATTGAGGTGTGTCTTTTCAATTTTTAAAATTAGGGGGCAAGTGAGCAGACGTGTCACCTGATGAAAGGTGACTGCTCCTTGACAATTGTAATAGCAAAGGCGTTGCGAGTGCGTTGCCGGCATCCTTGATGAAGAAACGGGAGTAGGGATAGGGAATGATGCGTAGAAGTTGGGCAACCAATAAACTCGATCACTGGATGAAACACAGCGCATCGCTGTTACACCTCAGTTTTCTCTGAGGCCGTGGTATCTCTTCGGTTCGGTCGGTCTATTCGTAATGAAGCATGGCTTCAAACAGTCTTCAATCTCAGAAAAAACGGAGATTTTTTTTATTCAATCTATCCAAGTTTACACTTATTTCTAACAGGCTTCTGCAATCATACATACATATGTGATAGAGAACCAGCGAGTCGTCGAGCTCCTGCTTGTACCCCTGGAAGGCCTGGTTTGTTGGCGCGAACAGCGTCATCTGTCGGTACTGCAGACTCATGTTGGCCACCACATTGCGCTCCAGCAGCGCCAGGAACTAGGGACAAGAGAGATAACACTTTAGTAATAATTTATTATACAATCAAAGAAGCTAAAACAGAGCTAGATTTAGGATCTAACTAAGTTCATTTATTATTATAGTTGGTTGTATTAATTACAGGATGAATCAACTATTCCTTTTTTTAGACAAATCTTTAAATAAAAAGTCAATCAGCGTATTTTTCATCGATAAAATAAGTTTATTCCATAGTCAATTAATATCTTAACCGATAATTTACTAAATAAATACTAAATCAAAACATTTCTATCCATAAAGCAGTTTGTCACCTGGACCATAGAAATGTTTTGATTTCTATGGTCCAGGGGACAAAACCATATTTTCATACAAATTCTGGGACACTTTTTGTCCCCAGGCAAGTGCTTGTAAACATATAAGAACTGTATTTTTTTCTGAAATTCACTGCTATAATATAATCTATGTATTAAAATATTGTGTATATGATAAGCTTCAAATAAGGTATTAGTTATTAGTAATTATTACGGTTTAAACTCGTAAAGGCAAAAATTGCGGTACAAAAAAAAGTTTATTCACCCTAAACGTATTATTATTTCATTTATTACTCAAAAACTTTATTATACAAACATAAATAAAAAAATTGGAATGAGGACTAAAATTATAGACGTCGCTGATGAACTTAAAGTCGTTAAACGCACAATTATCAACAACAAATTACCAACTTTTACAATTTGTCAAGTTATTATTATTGCTTTATTATATTCGCCATAAATCTCGTTGAACAACTTCATTATAATGGGACCGATAAATCAAATGTTACCAAAAATATCGAACAAGTACCTAGCCCGGAACATTCCGGAATACCCTTTTTTGCTTTGGGAAACGATTATGCTAGTAACTAGCATAGCAATGAAACCGTTATTACTATGCGCTATAATATTATTTTTTTTAATTATTACAAACTTCAAAAATATTATTACCTAACCTACTCGGTTAATAATTTACAATAATAATTCACTCTAAAGAGTCTAAATATCACTAACAGTATAATTTGAGTAAAGACAGATTGCATCTTAAAGATTTAATTTTTTAAATAAAACATTTAGGGTAGTTTGCTAAACCTAAGAACTGGTTGTCTTATATCTAAGTCAGTATCCAAAGGGTAACTATACAATGCCAAACTAAGTTATAGTTATCCGTATCCGAAAAAGCCAATCAACATTATGCTATGTCATTCGGCTGGAGCCGTCAGGACTCAGGGCCGCGTGATTATTCACCTCCAACCTTACAAGGATATAAATAGAAATCACATTCTTATAGCTATCGACTTAAAGACAAACAATAGGTTCCCACAAGGTGCATACTGTCTGGCACTTCATCAGCATACTAATACTATCGCCAAATGCAGTTTTTAGCTTTGTTTGTGCTTGCCAACAACGCAATACGAAGTTCAATTTTTCCTCTACCTTTATTTTATTGCGAAAATAACACGACAAAATAATGACAAACTAAAAAACAGGTAAGTATGAGGTATCATAACGATCTTTAAAACTTCAAGAAGCGTGGGACTTCGCAAAAGGCCGCAACGCAGAATTATTTTTTAAATGTTGCGAGTGTCAATAAGCGAAGATACCGGCAGTTACTTTTCATCAGGTGAACTGTTTGCTCGTCTGCTCATTTTGTAAAAAAATATACAAATAACATTAAAGGAGACTTGTATTTTATTATCGGTCAGATGAACTTAACCAGCCTAAACTGTGATTAACTATTAGTTATGTCGACTAAACTATTATAATAGTTATGTCTGAAATGATTACTCATGGAACATTGTTTTATACTGCATTCATTAATTAAGGTACAGAATATTATGTTAAAATAAGTCAGTCTTTATTAACATATAAGTGTTCCATAGAGTTACTAGGGATTTATATTATATAATTGCTACCCACAGACTAAGTAGGTATAATTAGAGAAGTTTAAACAGATACAGATCGTGGATCTAAGTAATTTGTTCAGGTTATGTCGAACTCAGCCGACAGATAACGACTTACATGGAACTGACGTATCTATTTAAATATCCTCCATTATAAATACGCAGGCCTGCGTTCAATATTATTAATTTTAAGCTACATATATGTAAAAATGTTTAATATCTCCTCCTCGTCAATCCTCTTCCAAAAAGATTTGTCATAATTATTGATACAATACCGGTTGCCTATTCACAGGGCATATTAAACTATAAGTTTAGTTTAATTTATTTCCCAAAAAAATAAACCCTACAACGGTCGACGTGTCCCGTATACCCGATTTCATACGTTATTTTGAAGTTATATCTAAATGTTTCAAAACTTTTCGACATGAGGCAAGTCAACCCTACCACTAACTTTAGCCTTTAGCTCTCTTATCAAACGTTACCAAATCCTTGAAGTCACACACGGCCCTAATTGGATTAAAGCCTAGTAGGTAATAGAACACTCGACACTCGAACATACAAAGTAACCTTACCGTCATTGATTACGGTCATCTAACCGCGACATGTTGTTGGCTAATTCTCCGCACTGCGGTCTCAGAATTAACTAAATAATTCATCCATTATAAACTTTAGTTGTGGTATATTAAAAGTTTTAATCCTCTGGCATACGATAGAGCGTCGTAACAGGTATAAGCCGCAAAATAAAGCGCAACGTTTTCCTTTAATTTAATTACATTTAAAAGTAGGATGATAAACAAAAATAGCTTAAAACATTTACAAGCTATTTTTGGATGCTTCCTTAGCATTTAAAATATAATGTATTATTAACGTCCACAATAAAATGAGACCGTACGACGTGGAACACCCTGTTTCCGGAGAACAAACCACTGAATTTAATAAATGAATTTCTCGTACAAGGTAACCGTTTTTCCCGTTAAATTAATAACAGCTTCCGGCGATCTATAAAGCTCTCGGGGCGTTTAATCACGGCGCAATATCTATAAATCAACTCCAAATAATACACGAATATTAAATTGTATCGAGTCCGACGGAACTATATCGTCAAAACATTCCTTTCGCACCAGCAATTCTTGCGCTTCTCATTTCATTTTACTACGAAGACGTTATTAGTTTTTCATAACATTTTGAACTTAATTCGCTGAGGACTTTTTATTCCCAACGTTTCGGCTACTTTCCAGCGGCCGATAATAATCACGAGAGAGACTAAAACGTCCAACTCGAGGAATTAATTTTAAAAAATCTCGAAGATTTATAAGAATTTTCCAAAATAACTGTCGCTCTCTTATATTTGAATAAAGATTTTATAAAATAAGCCCTGGAGCTTTCAAACTGTACAATAAATTATATCTAGATTCTGTCTCTGTGCGCGGGTCTTACATTTTTGTTTATGGTAACATATAAATTAAGTTAAATATTAAAAGGGTAATGTCACAATATGAATATTATGTAACTTGGTAACATGAAAGTACAATCACGTTTCAGGGAAGCGGAGACGGTATTTTCATGATTCCGACATTCATACTCCTAAATATTTCCACAATACATTCTTCAAGAGGATTTGATGACAGGCTTAGTCTTTTTTGTCTCTTATTTTGTACAATATTTTAAATAAAGCTATTTCAATGTACTATTGGATTTTTCAACGATTCGCTGCTTTTACTTTCTTCTTCATTGCAATTTTTTTGCTTTGCTTGCGAGTAGTATAAATGAACTTAGTTTTGTATATGCCCATGTTTGTATGCCCATTATATTACTTGAAATATTTAGTATTTAAAGTAAGGTCTACCTATTTCAAGTTTATTAATTGCTCAAACCTCCTTTAACATGTTTTTGTTCGACATCAGAGCCGACGTGTATTCAATTGTGTGTAAAATTACGAACAAATAACTGAATTATTATGAAATAATTCAGTGAATTACTTAGGTTTCATTAAATTATTATAACTCGATGGTAAAATTGATTCTGTAATTTGGTGTGAATAATTTCGGGATCAGTGTTTCAGTTTACCAATTTATATTTCTGAAAAAAAAATTAAAAGAAGTGGTTGAACAAAAATTTTCATTAAAGCAAATCCGCAAAAGGTAATGCTGTGTTACAAAATGGCCAAATCAACAATTCTTATATATCACTTTGGCTAACGTTGTTAATATGAGTTATAGGCCCATTACCGCGATGTTCGGTGTGATTTGTTGATGGCACTTTGTTCGAAAAAATACTCATCCCAACTTATTCGGGAATCGAGGATGGAAATGGGCGAAACATTTGTCGCGTTATTCAACAGATATCGACAGCTACTCGTGCGGGAACCACATTCGAAATGCAAATATAGCCATCTGTTATGCACACCTCCAGGCAATTCACTTAGGGCGCCGCTCTCGACACTTTCTACATGTTATGGAACTACTTTTGGCGTAAATTAAAGTTTATTGCTATTACAGAGAAAATGTCTTTGTGCTATCCAAAGTAACATGTACGTTTCTCGGGCGATAAGCTGATTTCGGTGTAACGAAGATACAGGTGTAACCAACTAGGTACAATAACCAACCCTGATGGTATAAGTCTTATATATAGTAATTAGTATAAAATATCGTAGTTAATATGAAATATTTTAAAGGACTACCAGTAAAATATATTTTCTCTGAAATAAATATTGAGGCTTTTATTAACACCCGTTGCATTCATAAAGTAAATAGTAAATGTAAATCACAGCACTGCTGTTTCGTAGCTCAAGCGTACTTAAAGTGCAATATTTTTCATATAAAATTGGCATAATTAATTTCTTTCGTTATTTAACCTTCAAGAGGGAAATTGGTCCATGCAACATACAATAAAATTGTGGTTCAAATAAGGACTGGCACTCTATACAAGAGGTTACTTCGAGAATTTCATTTAAAAAATATACTTATTATTTGTCTTTATTTAAAAAAACTTATTAAAAAAACAAAAGGTAGCAATAAGAACTTACAATAACAACTGAAACTACCCTTCTGAATAGAAAGGGGAAGCTTGCTCTTCATTTTCGTGCAAATAAGGAATTATTGCTAAACAGGAACACAATATCCTACTCTACTATTAATTAGGCACCAAATACAGCCTACAGGTTATAATTAATTGTAATTAATTGCAAAATAGTTTGCAGTGGACTCCTATTCCCAAAATTGTTTTAAATTACTGGTAAATAAAACCTTTCGAGTACGAGCTCAGCAGAAGGTACTCGTGCTAGGTCTAAAAGGCATGTGGCTGAAAACCTATAATGAATTATGTTTATAGGGCATATAAAATTAACTAAAATTTTAAATTTTGCCAAAGTTTCGGCAACGGAATATAGGTTTTGGTTACGGAATATAGTTCAGGTTGGGTGGCGCCAACACGACTGCGTTAGCCTGTTGCGAGAGTATTACTGTTTGATGTACTAGCCATTTACCTTTTACGGCGGTCTGGAAGACATTTTATACTCTATGGTCAATCAATATTTGTTACTGCCGTCCAATTTGTTTGCTCCTGAGGCATAAGTCTTATAGACCTACGAAGGCACCTTTCCTTTTTTGTTGGGAAAATGCAAATGCAGAGGCAGTCTGCCGCTGAGGAGGACCACCGAGAAGAAGGAGGACCACGGAGAAGAACCCACTACCTAGTTCCTACCCAGCTAGGGTAGGCAATAGATAACTTCTTTATGTGTTTGGCTTTATGGTTCTGTGTAGGTTGGGATCTTATCTGAAAATATACCTGCAAGTATGTTTATAACTTTAAAGCATAGTTTTGAAAATTAGGGAGAGATCATATTTTGTCAACATTTTAAATTAGTTTTTCTAATATTAAGGTTAGGTACAATAAGCATTTCTCTGCCGTATCTATGATAGGATAGCAATACAGGAGCTCTATTCTCAAACGGCACATTTAAACATTCGGACTCGACTGAATGCTGCCGTCATTGTCCAACAACGTTCGTGTGAGTTTCAACACGGTTTCGGAGTGCGGCCCCTAACCTAACGTTTATAATCAATGTAATGCGAAACACATAGATTATATTTAAATACCAGCTGATGCCCGCAACCTCGTTGCGTGAAAATTTATATATTATGGGAACCGTACATTTTCCCGGGATAAAAAGTATTCTATATGTTGCATAAACTTAATAGCTATTAAATAAAAAAAAATATTATTGGAATCCGTTGAGTAGTTCCCAAGATACATAGTGCATATAAACAGATAAACAGATATCTTTTTTGTCGATTTCTATTGCTGTTCCTAAGCCTTCCTAAGCATTGATTAGTTTGTAAAAATATTAATTGTACTCCTCCACTGTAACTCTAATTTAACTGTCTTATTATATGTATAGATTGTTACGGTAAACCGGTTTATTTAAACAACAATAAACTTAAAAAAAACGTTATTTGAACATAACAAGTTACTTTGTTTATTAATTGGCAATACAATATATATTTATGTAAATTTATCATACGATTGTCTTCTTATTAAAGCACAAGTTGTTTAACATATTATACTTCATGAAAGAGATTTTCATCTATTGAAGCGCAAATGGAATGAAAGAAACGAGATAAAAGAGGAAAGGAAAGGTACCTCTTAGGTATTTTAAATTACACTCCAATGCACTTTTAATCCTTTGTGCCATTATTGACTGCGACAGAACTTGCAGATTCAATATCGGAGTCGAGAAAACCACTAAAATGTTTCGAAGTATTCCAATGAAAGCTTAACTAACTCCGGCGCTTTGGTTTCGGCCAGCGGGGGACGTAGTTCCAGATTATACCCCGTGGTGCAGCGGGACGGGCGACAATTTTAGTGTAGGTTAATACTTTTACTGCTTACTGTAATATTATATTTAACTAGCTTAGTAGTAGTAGTATTTTCATACAAACTTCCATCCCCTATTTTTCAAAAACGGGTTCCAAAAACGAGGAGGTTATATTTTCGGCTGTGGATATTTTTTTTTTTATGTATGGTCAACCATAGCTCCGGCATTTGTGAACCGATTTTTAAATTTTTTTCTTTTTTGTATAGGGTATTATTTCGAATATTGGGACCCATGTTCACCATGGTGGTGGCTGATAATCAAAACCATGAGTAATTAAAGGAACTCCTCAAAATTTGCATGGAAACATATGGAGATTTTGGTTCCCTTAGAAGTATGCCAAGTAAATGCTACCAAGTATGGTTTGGTACCATGGTTCCGAAAGTGCTGAGAACTGAACTCCTGATTTCACAGAGATAGAAGTTTGGGGGTTTCGGCATTGTTATAAGAACTGAAATCGAATTATAGTATCATCATCACTCCCAACATCACATTTTGACCCCAGAACATTTCAAAATGTATATGGAAACTTATGGCAAATTTCATTATTTGTGAAGAACTGAATTGTATGAGTAGAATACTGAGCAGTATTTGCTATGTATGAGTAGAATACTGAGCAAATACTGAGCAGCTGAGTAGAATACTGAGTATCTCTCATATACAGTTCATTGGGAAAGTGGCAGCGCTGAAAACGAAACAAATATTCGTGATTTGTATGATCAAAAGCCCAGCGACATAAGTTTGCCCATACAAAAAGCTAAAGTTTGTATTCGCTTTTAGCGCTGCAACTTTCACAGTGAACACTATATCAAGGACATATACGATCACAAAAGTGTACACTTAATGTTGTTACACCCCGTATAGACACAATTTTGGGGGTTTCGACGTTGTTTTAAGAACGCAACGCAGAGCAGCATAGTCCTGTACATATATTACATTATCCTGTATTACATTTATCATCACAAACTACAATCACACTAGACACCAAAAACTTATTTTGATACTGTTAATAGTGTATTTAAGACAGTTATTACTATTCACTTACTATAACACAGTAATAACCGACTTATATATGAATATAATATATAATGCCGAATTCACTATGTAACTAAAAAGAGTGAAATTATTATTATTTTTTAACAAAACATGATAAACCGACTTCCAAGGAAAAAAATAATAAAAAGAAACTTCTATAAACTGAAAAGTATGAAATAATATTAGTTCCTAAATAGGGCTTTTTCAGAATTTAGTTGAACCTCAACCATTCCTGACACAATCTTCATAATTTTAAAATTGGTGTCAGTCCCAAAGATTTCAGATTAGCTCATGATTAAATGGACATGGTACCGACTTCAAAATTATCCGTCATAATATATACCGGTCATGTACAGAAAAACTGGAGTTTTCATAAAATGATGAACGAAAATAGTGGCAGGCTCAAGTTATATTCACTTTTCCTCACATAAAGCTCCTAGTAAACAAAAATTAATACAATTGTAATTTCAGTTACTTTTCAGCTCGATTATTGCTACAATAGAGAAAGACAATTTCAGTAATTATTAAGACAGTAGCGTGACTTGCTTTGCGTGTTTTGGTCGTCAATCGTCTATGCTTTAATTGACATTACGACAAGGCTATGATGTGACTAACGTAGTTTAATGCTGAAAATAATCAAACTACAAGAAGAATATTTAAATTTGTTATGTCTTGTTTACACGTATTAAGTAGATAGGTAGGTAACAAAATTTAACTACATTTTATGTCATTTAACTTGCCACTTGCCACTAAATTTTGTGTTTACATGAAGTTAATAACTTCAAATTAAGTTAAAATTTAGTTACCTACTCATCTACTTAATACGTGTAAAGCAGACATTAAAATTATTTTATTAATTAATCTTGCTCTAGTGACAACTTCTAGCAATAAAAACTCACAAGATGCGACAATTTCGGCTGCAAAAATGATGACTATCGTAGAATATAATAGTCATCATTTTTATAGCGTAAATTTTAGTGCCATAGTCGATTGCAAAACGTTATGATACTTAATTGTATTTTCGCAATTAAAAATCCATATAACAATATTTTTTTTTGGTTTTTTCCCCCAAGGCCTCGAAAACCATCAAAAGCAACTTGACTGACTTCGTAGTAAACATTATTGTAATCAGTACAAAACTGTTTTGGGATAATAAACATGGGATTACCCGACGTGAAATGTGGCTGCGACAATAGGCGAAACACGACGACAATACAAACGCGAGAGCTTTTATCGGTGTACGTTCTGTTGATCTTTCATAAATATTAAATAAGCGATGTAATGCATACGCGATGTGGCACACTAAACATTTTTAGGAGCCAATACATTCAAGATATTCGTTTTTTTACAGTTTTTAATATCATAATGCACCGGTTTCGGAGGCTCGCAAAAAGAGGATTGTGATTGTTTTTTTTTTGAAAAATACGGTCTTGAAAAAAGAAACTCTAAATTGATTAAATAATGCACAAATTAAATGTACATTTTGAATATAAAATTTTACTGTAATGATATTAAATTCCTTTTCTCGGTTCATTTCCTGTACCGAACCTTTAGAAATCTACTAGTTACTTAAAAGTATTTCCTTTAGCGTTTTCAGTGTGAACCTGTGACTGAGCAGTTTGCTCCCAGTCACGTTATTTCATCTATTGCTTTACAACGAATACATTTTCATTTCCGTTACATCACATAAACTCTAAAACATAGCCTAAAGTGAGTTTGTGGATACCTGAGAATTTCTATGCGTAGTCATAGTGGTTCCGGTGCAAATGATCACAATCGTAGATATATATAAAAATCTCGTGGCACATTGTTTAAAAAAATATATGCGTACTAGCTGCGCCCTGCAGTGCTACCCGTGTTAAAGTAGCCTATGTGTTAATCCAGAATATCAGCTAGCTCCATGCCAAATTTTAACTAAATCGGTCCAGCTGTTTATGCTTGAAGAAGTTACAAGCCTACACACTCACAAACTTTCGCATTTGCAATAGTAGTGCAATTCAGTAGGTCTGAGATCGGCTAACATCTATTTTTATATCCTTAGGTGATATTTTTTACATTATAATGCAAAATGACCGCCGGGTCCGGTAGTTTTACATAAATAATTATGATATATGTAGACAAAATTACGCGGTAAAAATATGTCCTTTCTTGTAAAGTATCGTGGCGTTCCACAAAATTTAGACTTTCTGTATCAAAAGTCTAGAAGCCCCTTCACTTGGAGACATAAGCTTAAACCTATTAATATCCTTTCATTGCACCTATTCAAAAAGATAGAATAGCTGCTATGCTTGGTGGAACAGTTACTCAATGTAATTCTCAAGATCGGACAAAAGATTAAAAGCTAAAGAAAGTGAAGACCACACCTATTATTAAATGTGCTGTACGCTTAAAATGTTTAATGGAACCGAATTATAAAAAGTTATTGTAAATAAAGGGTGCCATTCACTAGCAGAATGTCGCACTTATCTCCCGCGGGTGCACAATGACTGAAATCAGATTAACACTTAGTTGTTAAAATCGGTCGCTTTGTTCAATAGCGCTATCAAGATTGGGGAGTAACGATGTAATTTTTAACGTTAGTTGGGTGACAAAGGGGAAGGTGCAAGTTTTGGGGGCGCTCATTACGCGGCCAGCTGTCGGGGTCCGAATCACAAGGGTGATACGTTTAAAAAATGTTTTGACATTTTAAAATGTTTCGCCCATCAACGCGTACTCTGTCTCCCATTAGTAATTTGTTCGGTAAGCGACTAAAAGTTTTGGGGATACAAGTTTGAAAGCTTTTAGTCGATATGTTTTGGCCGCTAATTGATGCATCAAGTTAACCCGAACACAGTATTTATTTAAGTCTATTTTGTTTTCTCACTGCTTGCAAATGCGGAAGCAAACATTTTGAATTTAAGCATGACAAGGGCAAGACGAAAGAAAATAAAATTCAAATATTAAAAAAGAAATTCTCCTTCGGCAAAAACATAAAAATATTAAAACCGCATTCATCACAATATTACGACGTTTTTTAATTCCATACACTTTTATATCAACCATAAAATGTTTGTGAAATAAGAAGTATTTAGGGGAATAAGGGTGACATCCCGGTATCTCGGTAAGTGGCTGAGAGCCATCAAACTCGGTGCCTCCATGTCAAAAGAAGCAAATTAATCTCCAACCATTTTTTCATATAATTCATTTCAGCAGTTTTCTAAGAAAATATCAGTTTCAAATATTCGAATAGCGAAAATATGAAGGAGGTTTATAGCAAAGAAAATTCAAAGAAAATTTGAAAAAAAAGTAGTAAAATAATAATTCTTATCTTTGTTACCGCAAGCAACAGCTTGTTTTTAAAAAAACAGAAACTAGATCAGAATGTTTTAAAATGCTTATTTATATTACAATAATTAGCATATTACGTATTTATATTATCAAATCTACATTCTACAATATGCTACTTGTTATTAGAATGGTAAACTAATTTGCATAACTTTTTTGTCATTTTACAAGCATTAAATTAATAAGGGTAAAAACGGGACCCTATAACTAAGACTTCGATGTCTGTCCGTCTGTCTGTCTCTAAGCTGTACCTCAAGAACGGTAATAGCTAGTGAGTTGAAACTTTCACAGAATATGTATGTTATGCTTTCAGTTCATGTGTGTTATGCTTTCAGTTCTTAAAACAAGACCGAAAACCCCAAAGTCGTATCTGTAAGGAATCACGAGTTCTCTCAGTACCTTCGGAACTATGGTATAACTTGGTACCAAATCTTTCTTTTTAGTAACATATATCTAGGACGCTTCTAGAGAAACCAAAATCACCATATGTTTCCATACAAATTTCGAGGAGTGCCCTCGATTACTCATGGTTTCCATCATCAGCGACCACCATGGTGAATATGAGACCTATTCGGAACAATACTCTATAAAACAAAAAAAAAATTTTGAAAACCGGTTCGCAAACGGCGGAGCTATAGTGGAACATACATAAAAAAATATATATATCCACAGCCGAACATATAACCTCCTCGTTTTTGGAAGTCGGTTAAAAAACTGATATATCTTTCCGAGGGCTAATCTAAACTAAATTAGTTCGTGAATCCACAAAATCCACTCCGTAGTTAACCTCTGTCGTTACGTATCGGGCATTACTCATATCGAATTGAATTTACGCAGAACGAGCGTGGGACACGCGATACAATATCTGCGAAACGGTTTGCGAAATTAGATTGTTGAAATATGTAACCGGTCAAACTCGATTGATGCAGTTATCTACGCAAATAGACCACGAAGGGACTATAAAAGCGTTAGTACTACCTACTTGTTTTGTTTGTGTGTTTAATAATATTTTGCTTGCTGTAAGTACCGCCGCAATTTCAGATGGAACTACAATCAGAAAAGTTGAAACAGATACAGATCGTGGACCTAAGTGATTTGGTCGAGTTATGTCAAACTCAGCCGACAGATCACGGCTTACATGGAATTGACATATTTCGACCAAAATGACATAGGTCCGTCAACTGGCTTTATTTTAATTTCCCACATTATACTAGCTCTACTAAGAATATGAATTATAGAGATACTCTTTAAGAACTAAATGTTTACAGATCTAAAATTGAAAAACTGAAAACCTCAGGTAAAACTGTGTTTCGTATAGCTCCACAGTAAATCAATTTTAATCGAAATCGGTCTTTGAATAGAGAAAACTGGTTTCAGGAGAGGCACTCCTGTAGTCTGCGGGGTTCTCAAAGCTATATTACCCTCACTTCACCCCACTACGTGTATGCAATTTCTGGCTTTCTCGTTTAATTATTTTCCCGACGAAACATCCAGAAAATTCTTGATCAAAGTCATTGCCAAAATTATTTTTGGAGTCCGCAAAAACTTTAAGGTTAGCAGGTTTTAAAATTTAAAAACTAGTTAAAGCTTTAAAGTCTATAAAAAAAGTTGAAAAGTATACTGAGCACAAATTTTACAATCTACGGGCTCCTTATAACCGTCGCTGGTTAAATCAAGTGTGTGTAGCGATCATAAATTATTTATTAAGATACGCCAAGGGTCAAAAGGACCCCAATAAACCCGTATGTTTATACCACTTACATTAAAAATAAAGACGGTTGTTTTCCTGAGTATTTTTTGTCCCAAAAAGGAGCAGCCTAATTTATCTAAATATTAATGCGGTTCTTACCAACCTAATATTAGCTTCTGTTTTTCATTTTATAATACTTTAATATAAAGATAGAGGTATGTCTTGTCCTTATTACTCTCCTTCATTCATTAAGGGGCCAACCACGCCCTTTACTATACATTTCGAAAGGAGAAGTTTCGAAAATCACCTCTCGCTAACAGTAAATAATTAACGTACAATTAATAAAAACAAGAAATAAGAATTTCTCCTTAGGGATTATAGTATGACTTATATTGTTTTGTATCATTATTATTTTTAACAAAAAATTAAAACCGACTTTCAAAGGAAAAAGCAAAAATAATAAAAAGAAACTAAAAAGTATTAAATACAATTTATTCTTTAATAGTACCTGTTTCAGAATTCGGTGAGGCCTATTTCCGTACACAATCTTCAAAATTTTATAAAGCTAAAAATTTTGTTTGTTTGAACGGGCTAATCTCTAGAACAGTAGTTATACACAATAATTCCGGCCAGTAGGCCGGAATTATTGTGTTAGTACCTATTTATCGAGGAAGGCTGAATATAACATCACGCTACGACTAATAGGTGGCGAGCAGTAATCAAAAATGTTGTAAAGACGGGATAATTTATAAAGTTTTACGCGGAGGTAATCGCAGGTAACAGCTAATATAATATATGTAGTACAATATAAATGCGGAAACATGTCTGTGTCTATGTTACTTGTTCACTGCTGTGACTTGTACTGCTGAACCGATTTTGATTTGATTTGATTTTTTAGTGTATAGATACTTTCAATCCTGCTGAATGATTTATGGTCCTTCTATTAAAACTATTCACGCACGCAATTAAAACGGTTCACGCACTATAAAAAATATACATCTCATGGAGTTACAGGCATCGACAAACAACTACTTGCTACTTCATATAAAATGTTAAAGTTCGTTTGAAAGTCCGTGCCAAGTTATTTAGAACAGACTATAGCAACAATAAACCCTGAAACTTAAAATTATTAAACCACATACGTAAATAAAGCACCTATTAAGAAGTGAAAATTAAGCTTTAATATTAAGCTCTAATGGCACTGCACGAATTTGCATAGTCGTCAAAGAAATACCGCCAACAGTGTAAGCGCATCCACCCCACTTTTAAAATGGCATGGGTTCGCCTAAGCTTTTGAGCTTTTATTACTTAAAATTTTTGCATTTAATTTAGTTACTTAAAATTACTTGTAGAGCATTTTTGATAATTATACCGTAAGTGTAAGCCATGTTCTAAATGAGTCACAAAGGATCCAATAGTCTGAATATAATTATTATTCAGACTCGTTGGGGCCACTCAAGTTCTCATTATCGTCTTATATAGGCACATTTTCTAAGTCGAGCTCAAATTTAATATGGGCTCGCATACGACGCTCGGCTTAATCGTGTTTCGAAGATATTCCGTCACAAACTGAATTTCGGTTGACGGCATTCAATTTCAAAGGTATAGAGCGCTTAAGTGATCTTATTTGAATATTGTGATAAGTATTGACATAATATCCATAGATTCTCTGGCGTCTAGACTGTTTTTATTGGTGATAACTTATATTGCTCTAAGCTCAGGATTAGGATAAAAATATACTTGGGATTGGAGATTTTAGCCTAATTTTAGCTTTAAACCAATTTGATAAAAGCTTTCTTTTTAATAAATAGCTATTTCTTAATTAAATTTTTATTATATAAAAGTAAGCTTTTGCACAAAACTTGATCCCAGCCAGTTCCTTTGCCTTTGAAAGCAATAGAAAGCATTTTAACAATAGGCAAATGAGAAGAGTAATCAATTCTTTAATAAGAAACCAATCTAAATTAACTTTGATGTTCATTGCGTAATTAATGTGTTGTTTTTGGAGTTGTGCGAGAATGTGCGTTATATTCCAGTGATGTATTCGCAAAACCCCAATAAAGTGGAGCGGGTATTGGCGCCCGGGCGTCGCGACGCCTCGGGAGTCTTGCCGGCGCCAGAGACTGACAAAGAGGCGACTGTACAGGACAACGACCTTTGCTCTTACCTATGCAACCTATATAACCCACCCCCGAATCGCGACCTTTAACATTTTATTGGCACAACAAGACGGAACGAATGATTTAATTGTTCGAACAATAGTATAAATAGGTTTCTCTGGCACAGAAAATGTGACATTTTAAAATTTATTATCTAGCATTCGTAGGTGCTTAAAAAATTTACTGTTTTATAAATAATGCTTATAATTACTATACTTTCTAGGAAAAATCCAATTACTTAAAATAATGCTTAGAAAAAGATTTTTGTTTTATGAATAAATTAATATTAATAAATAAATTAATAAATTAATAAAAAGCAAAAAGCTCCCGGGACTTATAATACTCGATGTTTACTTATTCACAAAAGGATCGTCGAAACATTCATTCCGCTATTATTCTAAGAATTGAAATAGATTCGAAGTCTAAAGAGAGCTGAGAGGGACGGGTTACGCGAGGTTCCCAAGAGATACTATAACGATATCGACATGAATGACGGGAAAACGAGGGAGATAACGTTAAAAGAATACTTTTACTAGAAAAAAGGTTCAGGTTGAATAACAAAGAGATGCCCGAATGAAGAATGTACATAGTTCGTGTATCGGGGATCAACAGGAATCACTTTGTGGGACTCGTACATAAAAGAATTACGATTAGCTAATGAAAACTGCAATAAAACCTACCAGCTCAAAAATTAAAAAAGGAAAGTTAACAGAACAGTGTTCATAAAAAGAAAAGCTTATTTCAGTACATAATGATATAATATAATTTTGAAAACGTTAACTATTACGCTCATCAAGACAGACTCAGTGTGCTTGCATTTTTCAGGGTGCAGTGAACAAGTCTCATTTCTTGGGGTATGAAGAGCTGATGTTAGCCGATTCTTAAACTTCAGTAAATTTCAATACGAATACACATATAAAATTTGTTAAAAATCGGAAATAACATTTCGGCTCTGAGAGGTTGTACATTATGACACGAGAATAATATTTATGACGTAGTAGTGTAGTCGAAAAACGAGAAGTGTCACCACTGATGGACTTTACGCCAATGTAATCCTGTAGTCTGCGACCCATCTGTGACATTTACACAATAGGTCATTAATGAATGCCGAAGTGCGAAAGTACAAGGTCAAAGTGTAATTATTCAGGAGATTATAAATCCGTCGAGATTACCCGAATTATAAAGGTAAATGAGTTATTAATGTGCACCGCCACATGTTGCGAATCTAGAGCAACAAAGCCGGCCAATTATGATCGGGCCCTGTTTTACTGCCGGAGATAACAAGGGGTTAGATGTGAGATAAAACTTTACGTTTTGATCGAAATGTGATATTGTATAAAGTTGGAACTCGGGAAAACTGCTTACGTATTGGGGTTGCTAGGCTATTATAGTAAATGGTATTCAGTAACATATTTTATTCGATAAAATATTATTTTCGTGTAGTTAGACTAGCTTATTTTTATTCAAAATCTCTAAATTGTTCGACCAAAGTTTCCATACGCAGTTTTTATAATATTTTATAATTTATGTCAATGATAAAATTTGGACTCCAATAACACTCTTTATGACAAACATTTGATTTCAACCAATTCCTAGACACCTGCTGAGCCTCTCATCCTATGAATCAGCTACAAACGGTTGGAAACTAATTCTTTTGAACACAATGTAACAATTTGGGGTTATAAACGAGAAGCGGTAACCCTGCAGCGCGTGTGATTAATTTTTCAAGAGCAATCCTCCGGATTTGGTTGATCGGCGTGCACCGGGCCAGCTCCTGCGTCCGCAATGAAATATAAAACGTTTGACTCCCCAACGATATTCCCTTGGCGTTTCGACCCACAATAAACCCGAAGGACGCTTGCTGGCGACGACGTTTCGATCTTATTTCTATGGCAGTATGGTTCAATAATGTTACACTGGAAAAGGTAGTACTTTAACGGATGGCATTTACTTCAAACGTACCGGACGGTATAAAATGTTTAAGACTTAGGTATCCAACTTGGTGAGTCCATTAGGGACTTTGGACCATTTTTGAGGGTTCGAATATAAATAGAAATTTAATGTTGACATTAACCTACTTCTTTTTCTTCAATGTAATTTTCGGAACTAAAATAAAAAATAAAGTTACAACAACATTTCAACGGTTCAGTATATATAATCCTTAAATGAGTCTATTTATTATTATTACTAAAAACTATTTTTTATTTTAAATTTACATTATAATTTGATGTATATTTACTCACAATCAAGTCAATCCATTTGTATTTCCCGAAACAATAAAGGAGGTAGTATATTGGGGTACCTACCTACACAAAGCAATCAAAAAGTTATTTGTTCTAATCATAGTGTGGCCGGGTTGATTAATTTTGTACAATATGTACAAACCTTGATTAGGCCGAAAGCAATTCTATTTGGTTTACATCAAAAAGTAGATTTATGGAATTTATATTCTATCTTGGAATCAAAGGAAAGTGGATTTTTGATACAATCATTTTTGGGTCAGTGACAATTTGGTAAGTACCAATTTTTTTTTATTCGTATTTTCCTTTTCAACCTTAATGCTTAATAAAATATATTTATACACTTTTTCTGTACTTTCATTAATATAGAAAATTGAGGTAAATATTCACGAAAGTCATAAGTATTACCATTGTAATAAGCCGAGTTAATAAAATATATTATAAGGACCCTGGAAGCTCGACCGTCGCTTCATCCCCACAGTCTGTCCGTCCATCGCTTAGTACACCGCACTTCCGTTTGTGTCTATTCGATCATTATTTTACTTGTGATCATATAGTTCGCCTTTTTGCCCTACGAAGTCAAAGATTCTAGCAGACTACGCCTGTGTATGTAAATGAGCTATCGAAACCACTGGTTCGATTAATATTTTTACATAAACTTGGTAGAATATAGACTGTTATACTTTTCACCTTTGCGGTGATAGTTCACGATATAAAAATTCTAATCGTTTATATACTTCATTGCCTACATAATAATATATAATATCACTGAGATCTGACATCGTAGTAATATTAACGAAAAATTATACAAAAGTATTTCACATGGTGCTTTGAAACGAGATACTTATAATTAAAAAAGTCAGAGATGCGTGAACAAAGGCCGTAGAGTCCGGGCTACTACAAGGGTCCGTTGTCTTCCACATTTTATGCACACGTCACGCGCTGCCATACACCATGAGTTCTGTAGAGTTTTTCTGATAAAAGGAATATAGTAAATGAATTTTATGAAGTAGATGAATTTTGCATACCGTACTAGTATTCAGAATTCATAAGTATAGTAAATAAGTCGGAAATAGCAAGTAGATAATACTATTAGCCTAATTTTATAGGAACATGGACTGCTTTGTTTTTCAGAAACTTATTTTAAACAGACATTTACACTATTAGATATTGTCTACTTACGCACAAATCATAAAAAGCAGTACCCGTGACCAGTTGACCTTTAAGTTAAAGGAGAATTTCTGTTATATAGTTCGGTTTACAGTTCGCATGTATGCCGAAATCATTTGTTCAGAAATGTCGCTGGATATATAGGTACAAAGGCATACCTCAAATCAAAATATCAATTATTATTTTGCACAAATTGCTACTATGTACTTGTAAGTAAATATAATATTCCGGCCTGTAACAGTGTTTAAATCATTACGTGGCTTAGTTTAAGTCGGTTAGGTGAAGCCATATCGGCGCCGGAACACGCCCTTACTGGGCTTCCGTCGAATTGTCTCCATTCTCTCCGCTCTCCCACTCTCCCACATTCCCACTCTCCACCTTGATACACAGTCAGATAATACCATCTTATTTGAACCTCAACAAAGATAATGACGACCCATATCATTAAGCTGTGACCTCTTTGTGTGGAAGTAGATTATTAAAAAAGTTTAGTTTTATTATTCTAAAGCATCTTGTTGTAGCTTCTTAATTACAGTTTTTTGTGTGTTGGCTCTTATTTTAAAATAAAATTTGTTATCACACTGATAGCAGGATTGCTTGAGTCTATCAACGGTTTAATAGATTTTAAAACTTACTTTTAATTCATACTTATACTTCGAGTCTTATATAGGGACAAAGTAAAATATTTATTTCAAAATATTAACAATTCCCTAAATGAATTGAATTTGATAAATTTTCGTATCAATATAGCTGTGACATCATCTGGTTAATATAAGAATTAATACAACAAAAGTGCAAAACACGCATCCCCACAGCAACCCTACAGCATCCCGGACATTTGGGCGGTCGTTATTGAATATAAACATAAATACATGTCGTTATTATTAACCGTGGATTATTGATTATGCCCGCATAATCCTAATGCGCGGGGGTCGAGATTTACGAGGAATTTCTCGCTGGTGTAACCTGGGGGCTTAGCCAACATCTAAATGTATCAGCTTCTTTGTAGAATCGGCAAACAAACAGTATGGAAATGACATAAGAGTTCGTAACGCCTTATGTCATTTCCATACACTTGTTTGGCGAGTCTACAAAGAAGTGAAAACGTTTAGATCTTGGCTAGCCCCCCAGTTCCGGCTTAAACTTTGTGGCGTTATCCACAACCAGCGCCACATTTCTACATTGTTTTCTAAGTGCAGCCGCATCTGTAGGACAGCTGAAATTATTAACGCCGTCTTCAGCCTTTTTTTTAATGATATTTAGGGGTTACCTGATGGAAAGCAACTGGCATCACCCAGGGACACTCGCGATATCCGAAGAGCGTTGCCGACCTCACTCACTTAACGAAACACAGCACAACGCAGTGGCGTTTAGCGCCCCTTTTTATTCGACGCCCTGGGCGGTCGTACATCCTCGCCTGCTAAAGCCGCTACTGATTGTAGTCACGGTAACAATACACCAGCCACCCTAACCAACGCACAACACGACAAGTCACCGCTTCGACAAACATGACATTATGAGCTTACTGAGATTAGTGACAAAATTCTATAAGCCTGTGTGCGCTAATTTATTTAATTGTTGCAATATTAACGATTTGGATTTTTTTGGGACATACACGAAATAGGGAAGATGCGTGTAAAACAAAATTTATCGAATGCAAATTATTATGATAGTGGGCTAAAACATACACAAAATGACAAAAAATCACAAAATTCCGTTGAGAAGTAAGATTAGCTTGTGTTGTAACTTCGTTGTTTTCAATTTATCAAAAATAGATTGAACTACATCGTTTTTCAAAAACGATAGATTTATATAAAGAAAGAAAAAAAATAATGCATATTTTCAACAAGAGTAAAACTAATCTCAGTATTCAGTAATGGCAGCAGGGCATTAGAGATATGACTAACTTTTTAAAATATCGATTTTCACACGAAATTTAAGTCTTAGAAATTGTTGACAGCAGGTCTGTGGTAGCTTACGTTTAAATTATTGATTTCTATAAGCGTGCGAAATTGCTAATTGCGTACAATTAGGCTTGTTCCTCATCCTTGTGTAAGTACTAAGTACCTTATATTAAAATATTTTTCTACTAAGTGTTCGGTCAAAGACTACAGCCTTCTTAGAAATGTGACACGAAAACTAAACAATTCCAACTTATTATATTTTACGTTTTTTAACTGCTTAAAAATGATAAACTCTGATAGAGATGTTCGCTCTATTGTAAATAATGTTTAATTTTAATAACTTAAACATACGAAGGAACAGGCCGGTTTTACCATTTAGGCCAGGGAAAACTAATCAGATACTCGTACTACAAAACTTAATTACGTGTTTACATAAACAATTTTTGCAATCTCGATAGTTGTTTGTCATAATTATACCACAAAACATATAATGCTTATAACAGTTATACCAGAAACGACAGAGGGTTTTCGTTTGTTTCCAACGATTCGCAATAAATATAAACCACACTTTATACGACAACATTTATATAAAAAAATGTCCGCACAAAAGAATGTGAACAATCGGTAAATCGACTTGACAATAACAAATAACGTGCGATTTATTTTCCGCGTTATGTTTGATTTGTTCCAACATTTATACGCAGATGGAACCTGCGGAAACAATACAAATATTTTGCGTATTCCAGTGTTCTCTTTTATTACCAAAAAAAGAAAAGATAATCATAGAGTGCTTTATTTTATTTTAAAGAATAGGACGCGACACGGTGAAGTCATAACCTCAATGATAATGTAAATTGTAATACGAATCGTGCTGAGAAGCATACACAGTGACGAACAGCAAACTATAACAACAAAAAAAAATCCTCAGTCGAACATATAACCTCCTCTACTTTGGAAGTCGATTAAAAAATTAAAACCAACTTCCAAAGGAAAAAACAAAAATGATAAATAAAACTAAAGAATATTAAATAATATTTATTCTTTAATAGTATCTGTTTCTAAATTCGGTGGGGCATCAGCCTATATTTCCTACAAAATCTTTATAATTTTAAAGTCGGTATCAGATTACACGTCATGATTTGTCGGACTATCAAAATTTTTGACTGGTACTGACTTCAAAATTGTGAAGATTGTGTACGGAAATAGACTGATGCCTCACCGAATTCTAAAACAGACCCACTCTATTAAAGAATAAATAATAATCAATACTTTTTAGTTTTTTTTATTATTTATATTTTTTTCCGTCATCAGGTTATTATTTTTGTGAAAATGGAACCACATTAGAGTAATACCCTATACAACAAATAAAATGTTGAAAATCGGTTCACTACCAGCGGAGTAATCGTTGAACATACAAAAATAAAAAAATCCACAGTCGAACATATTATCACCTCCTCGTCGAAAGTCGGTTAAAAATACTAAAAACAATGAAATAAAAAATATATTAGACACGGTGACTAGGAGTGACAGTTATATGTGTTCCTAATCACGTAGTTGCTGTAAAATAATTGACACGAACTACCTCTGTTGATGTATTAACGTTACAGATGAAATCAGAGTTATGGTTTTTGATTGCGGCTAATATATTTTGATAAGCTGCACAAATGAGGTCGGGAATGACGAACGAATTACTGGCCAGTAATAGGACGTGCAGCTCGCCACTGACGGATTATTAAATTTTAATTGAATACGCAGCGATGGTGTCCGAGAGTCGTCAGGACTCAATTACTGTCCCAATACATATTAACGATCTAACACTAGTTCCATAAATGACTAGTAATGAATCTAATGGAACAATTCCAAACATTTGATAGTTCGGACACTGGAGTGGCTGGATAAAGCTAAAAACAAACTAATCGGACCCGCCCATACAAAAACGTCCGTGACTTAATCCTTATAGTTTGCACACATTAATGTACAATTATTATCTAGATCGTGGATGTCAGTCGCGTCCGATCAGTATGTTTTCCTCTTAACCCGGGTACTTCACTTTTCAACTGACTGAATAACATGCTTTGATTTTTTCAATCGACTTCCAAAAAGAAGAAGGGAGGATTTGGCGGGGATTTCAGAGAGTGACGTAATGTGTTTTGTATTTTTTGTTAAATTTGTGTTATTTTGGTGTTTAATGTGTGATGATGGTAGAATATCGACTATTAAACATTCGTTGTTATGCACAAGTGTGGACAAGTAATACAACTTCAAGAAACGTGATATTTTGTGTTCCCCTCCAAAACTCCACTCGAATTTTTAGTAAAGAATCTACCACTTTACTAAATCCACTGACTTGACGCTTTGACTGCATCGACGATTTACTTTGACTTTGACTAAACTTTAGACTTGATGAAATATTGTAACTTTGCTAAAATTATATACTAAGAAAATTGATTTCCCGCGTTTACTCGATACTGACCATGATTATGTAGCCGTAGCGCCATCGAAAGAAAAGAAAAGAAAAGAAAAGAAGAAGGTTTGTCAATTCGAGCGTATCTATTGCGTTTTTTTTTACAGAAATTTAGTGGAATTCCTTTAATAACATTAAAATGAAATATTATCATAGATAAAACAATATAAAACATTTAAGGCCACAATACATTTAACTCAAGCTTTTCACCCGCGTCACGTGCAAGTTTTTGTTCGCGATAATAAAACGTAGATAGAGGTGCATTAAACGCTCGTCAGGAGAATAGAACCTTAAATCTAAGTCGAGTGGACCTCACTCCCAGCAGCTTGTCACTAAAGTACGATAGTAAAACTTTTGACTGAAGAATTTCCTCAGTATTCAGTCACATGCTCCCTCCTACAGTACGTGAGAAATTTTTAATAAATACATGTGAAATATATCCTAGGAATATCCTTTTCTATAATTTATAGATTTTATAAATAAATTCCATTGTATATTAGCAACACCTTAAATACGGATTTCATGTTTAATTCTTAAGAATGTATTGCAACCCCCGTCAACACTGCAAAACAGATTGAAAATTAGGGTTGTAGATTGTATACGAACCAATTATAATATTATATGACTCTCTTCGGTTGTTACATTTAATTAACGATGATAAATGGTGTTAGTAACGTTATGACGTCCAATTCCGATATGAAATTTAAATAGAACATTAGCTGCGATCACGGCCCATCTAGCTCGTTGCCACTAGGGTGAAGGAACCTCACATAAATTAGATGATGACGTGTTCAATGGGGCGCATGCAAGTTTTAAATTCACTTACTGCGGAACCCTACAGCGGGCTTATATTAAAAAGCTAAGGATAATTTAACCTATATGATTTATGGTTTTATTAATTTTCCTCTATTAAAAACAAATTAATTCGAAATAATATAACAGTTCGCGGCTTTTCTGAATTTAAAAATAATTTCAAGAGCCTCCTTGAAAATGTTCTCTACTTATCGTAAATTGAAAATATTCACGCTCAAATGGGATTTTATCAAAGCTGTGCGATTCATATTTTAAATGCCAAGGAAATTGTTTTTGAAGATGAAAATAGCGCTCAAAAACATTTTTGCTAACATGCTGTTACTACAAAGTGAAATGTTTATTGTTAAATATTTAGAATCATTGAGGTTTTCTTGTAACTCTTAAGTCCGTCAAGAAAAGTTTTTGGCAGGGAAAGGTCGAATAAAGGTCTATTTATTTATTTAACACTTAATGTACTATGTACAATGTCGAACTTTATGCCATAGGGCATTTTCTACCAGGTTATGTAATAATGGATCGATTTAAGCGCTGTTCAAAACTTCGCATAGTTTCGTAAAAAAGCTACAGGCGTCACAAAACCTAATATAACTATTTTAATACCTTCAACAAGTTTCACCTTCTATGTCTAAAAAACAGTAGACACGAAGAAAAATTGAAATACTATACTTAGACTACCCTAATGTACCTTATAGATGGTATTAAGATGCTAGTGTCTTAAATAAAATCGTTAAAAACCCCTTTTTTCAGTAATTAGAGTACAATACGGAGGATCCATTACACTAATCGGGCATCAACAAACAGGTTTAAAAGAGAAAAAGACCGTAATCCTGCACTATTACATAAGCGAGCGTGTTCTGTTTAAATCTAATTTTATACGGCGCACTCTCGTAAAGTGATTACGTAGCATTGCGTATTTTTCAAGGGCTGCCTGCACCCCTACAAGGGAGGGAGCGATAAGCCAGCGGATGTTCCGCAGACAATGGCATCATGGCGACATCACGTACGATACTTGAGACAATTATTACTTCACAGAGACTTTGCGTATCGTGCCATTTGCGATATGTTCAAGTTTTCGAGATTGCGAGCTCAATAATCAGCGTAATCAGCTGGGGAACATATTTCACGATCAAGAATTTTGTCAGCAAAGTTATAAATGCGGGACTCAAAGTAACAACTTTACAACTCGCGTAAAAACCACGTAATGGTCGTTGTATTGCATGTTATGTTTATGTAGTTATGTATGTGAAAAATATTTTCCCTGTTTTCCTGCTTTTCTCTTAGATTTTTCTTGCATTTTCATAGCTACAAGCCTCATAGAGCCCGAGACCTTTCCAACGAATGCAAAACCATTTAAATCAGTTCGTGGTTTCTGAAGTTATAGCGTCAGGAAGGAAAACACGATTTATTTTTATATATAAGATACGCGTTTCGTCAATTGTTGGAATTGACGAAACGCTTCGCTGTCACATGACGCTTAGAAACCTTTCAATTTTCTGCACTGCTACTTTCACAGTGAACTCTATATCGGGGACACTTATGATCCCTAATGTTTTATCGCTTACTTTTGTTACAACCTGTATAATTTGCCTCTACATAATAAACAGGGTGTATCAAAAGTAAGTGATAAAACTTTAGGGATCGTATGCATCCCTGATATGCTTGAAATTCACTGTGAAAATTTTTTATTTGCTTCAGCGCTGCTAGAGTTTACTGTGAAAGTCACAGTAAACTCTATATGAGGGACACATACAATCCCTAAGGTTTTATATATGTGTATATTGCAAACCAAACATCATAAATTCTGACCACCCGCAATCGTAAATGATGATGACACGCCACAGACAACCACAGATCTACTCCACATAGGTAATTGTTACTAAATCTCAATCCACGTCCATCTAAAATACGTTCACGTATATCCCTTATGTATTGCGTCAGTAAATAATATTGGCGGATGTCGACAGGTTCGGTGGTAAATTGACCCCTAATATAACGTCGGGTCCCGGAGGATATGCTAAGCAGTCTCGGGAGCCCTAATGAATTTAATCCGGAAAATATACGAGGAATAGGAAGTGGCCCGTTAGCTCTATGAGTCTAAACTCTCAATCAGTTTCTCGCCCAGAATTTTAAGTCATTATATATTTGACTTAGAATTAACCTGACCGCCTAAGATAGGCTATCGAGAAAAAATTTCTATACGTTTTTTCGACGTTTACCGGTTTATCTCTTCATCTCTTTTGACCCTAACGGGACAAAAAAACTTGTATTTGTCGACAAAATTAAACATATAATTATTGTGTTCTGTTTTAAATCTGTGCTATTTTGTCTATAAACCCTTACATGACAACACGTTTTCGAGTTTTGTCGATATTTTAATAATAAGATAAGAGAGAGAACGCGAAATTAATCTCTCGACGTACGCATGTTAGGGAGTAGAGATATGTCGATATCGATAAATATGACTACGCTCGAGAGAGACATCACGATGGTCGATCTTAAGCGGGATGAATAAGTTATTTGATAGTCAAAATAAAATTATATTTCTAACGTAATTAT
Organism: Cyclargus thomasi; assembly: GCA_026546445.1. Taxonomy (NCBI): domain Eukaryota; kingdom Metazoa; phylum Arthropoda; class Insecta; order Lepidoptera; family Lycaenidae; genus Cyclargus; species Cyclargus thomasi. The sequence goes on along the minus strand of JAOTAV010003141.1, from coordinate 5,186 downwards.
AATATGTATCTTAAAAATCTCTATGGCCAGTTCAGGTCTTCTATAAGTTATAAAAGATTAGAAATCTTATGATTTCAAAAACATGAATATATTTTATTATTGTAGGTGTAAATTGAGAACATTAACAAAAATTCAGATGAAAAGCCTAAATATAATTTCAAAGGTTCTTTTAAGGATACAAAAAGTTACAGCAGCATTTAATAACAATGAAAAAAAATACTGTTTTTACACTTTTTTGGTGAGTTCGCTCACATTATCGAACTGCGACAATATTGAAGTTTCGAACAGTGCGTGGTCATCATTATGCCGACAGCTTTCAACACATTCAGCCGGGAGCCGAAAGGAGGGCAGGATAATTGTCATTTGTATGCAGATTTCGATTACGCGGCACCTGCTGGTAGCATCTGACGCGACACGGTTCGTCAGTGCTGACGTTTATTGTACGTTTGCCCAAATTTACTGTGCCATAATATTTGCCTAGCATTTTCATTACGATCAGTGATCACTTTAACTATAGATACATGGCTTACACATGCTTCCGTGTGGCTCTAACAATATAGTTACAGGTTTTATGGGCCCTGAATGACACTCAGATGAGGTTCTAATCGAACTGTAGACTGCAATGATTGTGACTAATTTGGCAGCAAGACTTCTTAATGTTTGCAGTGCGCACTCTAGAGCTTGTGGTTAGCGCCCTTTGTAATCTATGTCAAATTGGCTCCATAGCCCACAAGGAACTATTTTTTGCTAGTTAGGATTGTTTTGTTGATTGTGATAACTTTTGTCTCTCTTCTCAAACATGTTAAAATTTTAGCATTTTAATCACCGAGGCGACAACCAGCAAAAACTGTTATCAATAAAGCGACAAGTAGAAAAAGTATAAATAGTTTCTGTACATAAATAAACTTGGAAGCCATGATAGTTGTAGCCGTAATAGCATGTGACATGCGAGCTTAAGTAATGATTTCTTCGAAGGTAATTGTTGAGACGCTACATTTCAGGCAATAGAGAAATATTTGGTTTGCTTTTTTTTTAATCTTACAACGTCCAATGTTAACTAATGACTATATAAAACTTGATTTATACTTTTTTTAAACGTTAATTGTACATAATGTAATAATTATTACAAAGTACGTCTAAGGTAAAATTAGAAGTTGTTTTAACGTAAAAATTTAAAGGGAAATTTTGTGAAATAAAATACATACATTTAAATGATAATGAGATAATTCTTTCGTCACAGTATTTAAATATACGTCCTTTGTACGAAGATTATGGTGCATTAACCTTAAGGGCAATTAGATATAATACTGTTTAAGTGTTTACTGTGGCAACTGTGGCTTCAAACTCCGACACGATCTGAATGTGAATAGTGCGAGATGGGTCACACCCGCATACCTATATTGAATTCCTCAGCGACGGTTATTAGCTGGTGACGCGTCACGTGTCCTGTCAACACGCGGGATCTCGACAGGATATTATGTCACCATATTAAAATATTGCCCATTAAAGTTATCTCCAGCGGGGCTAGCATGGCGTCAATAGACATACGAAAGCATATAAATATTGACAGTTTTTGGGATAAACAACCAGTTTACTAACGTCCATACCATAACGATCGGAAAAAAGTTTCTTTCTTATTTCGATTTCTATTTAAAAAAAAATAAAAAAAAACCGAATTCCAAAGGAAAAAACAAAAACATGAAAAAGAAACTAGAGAGTATTAAATAATATACTCTTTAATAGGGTCTGTTTCAGAATTCGGTGAAGCATCAGCCTATTTCCGTACACAATCTTTATAATTTTGAAGTCGGTACTAGTCAAAAATTTAAATCTAGACAAATCATGACATGTAAGCTGGTACCGACTTTAAAATTATGAAGATTGTGTACGGAAATAGGCTGATGCTTTACCGAATTCCGAAATAGACACTATTAAAGAATAAATATCATTTAATACTTTTTAGTTTCTTTTTAATGTTTTTGTTTTTTTCTTTGGAAGTCGGTTTTAATTTTTTGTTAAAAATAATAATGTAGAAATGAAACTTGAGTTAAGGAGTACGAGCATAAGAAATTTTTACATACAAAGATACTACCATTATCTTTCCCTGAAATATCGATAAGGAAACACAGTGGCCAGTAAAGTGAAAAAGGGGCAAAAGATGAACCATTACAAAGTTTTTAGGACCATTTTGACATTTCTAGTAAGCCATAGACCGTCAATGCGTTACTTTTATGCGGGCAGGTTTATGTTATAAATTAAATAACTAATATAATGTTTGAGAATAGAATTATAGTTCATGTACATCATACCTCATACCATCAAATATATTCTAATTGTATTATATAGACCGTATCTTGCTAAAATGGCTGAAATGCATTCCCTGTGTTGGAGCAGCAATTAAAATATTTAAATGACAAGAGTCATACGTCCATTTCTCATTAAGCATTCATCAATGTAAAGGGACGTCTACTTAAAGTCCAATTTAAAATTTACATTTTCATGAAATAAAAACACACTCACTCACTTACAACAACATATTCTATATAGATAAATACACAGAAAAAACTCTTTTGCGCCAAAATTAGTTTATCGCGCATGAAACCGTACCTTTTCCGGAGTGAAAAGTTACGTTAACCTATGTTCTTCCCCTGGAAGTTTTTTGTTCCCCTGAAAATTGATTCAGCGGTTTAAGAAGTTACAAACAGACATACTCACTTTCACATTTATAATTTTTTGTGGAAGTATAGATATATATCTGTTATTAACAAACAACAACAACACACACTGGTAACTTTTAGTTACCGAAAACCATAATCAGGATGTTTATGATTTAAAATGCACAAAGGGCATGTGTTTTAATAAGCATCTCTCCAGAGGTATAAGACGGATGCAACCGTTTGAGACGACGGCTGTCCAATTAAGCACAATACATTGGAACAATATAAACGTATACGAGATGAGTTTGAAGATATTGGAGCTTATTTAACACGTCGGGAGATAAAAAACGTTCTTCTAGTACAAAGTTCCAGTTAATAAAATGTTTTACAAGAAAAGTATCTTTTTTGCTTCCTTGCTATCTGCGATATATCTTCGATATTGCACTAAACATTAAGAAACTTCTAGAAGGCATTTAGCGTACATCTATACTAATAATATAAAGCTGAAAAGTTTGTTTGTTGGTTTAATCGCGCTAATCTCAGGAACCCAGTAGGCCGGAATTAAAAAAATCTTTTAGTCCATTGATCGATAAAGGCTAGGGTATATAACATCACGCTATGACCAATAGGGATTAAAACGGGATCATTTATAAAGTTCTACGCAGACATAGTCGCGGGCAACAGCTAGTTACATTATACAATGTATGTAGGTTTTGCAGGTAGTAACAATATTTACGCAAGATTGTCGTGTCTGCACATATTTTTACAAACTTATCAATTCGGGGCGTTTAGGGACAGTAATAGAACACAAATCGACAAAACAAGTTGTCTGTTTGTACGCGCTAATCTCCGGAACTAATTAACGGTTTCGAATCAATCTTTTTTATTTAATAGCTATTAAGTCTAGGAAATGGAAATTAGGAAACACATAGGATCCTGGGAAAATTTACGTTTCCCGTGATATACAAATTTTCAGGCAACGAAGTTGCGGACATCAACTAACAAATAAGTATTTAATATACAGAAAAAATTAAATTATCTATAGGTGCTCAACTCGTGATCGTGCATACTATTATCATTATAATATTACACTTTACACTTTATTGATATTAAAAGAGTTTCTCAACAACGACTCTACCCCTCTACGAAACAAATCTTGTGCAGCCCGTTTATTTATTCTTTATTTGCTTATAGAAATACATATATTAGAGAAAGAAAAAACTAGGTTGGGAATAAAGCAAAAGGCGGCCTTACCGCTTACAGCGGTTTCTTCCCGTTTAGTCACATTCTTAATATAATTATCGACGTACTTAACGTTTAATGAGACTTTATCAGATCAAAATTGTTATTGGCTACATTTCATCAGTCATTTATCAATATTGTCTTTCCTATGTACTTGATATTAGTTATATTTGCATAGACATTAACTGATAGAAAAAGAATTAGACACCTGTCCTATTTGATGGAACAGTACAGATTTCCTAATAAATTAAATTATAGCATTTTTGTCCATAAAATATTAACAAATTAGCAAATTGTCTAGTTGCCATAAACCAGACTGATTCCATTCGATTTTAGGGGGTAAGCGAGCAGACGGGTTACCTGATGATAAGCAACCGCCGTCGCCCATGGACACTCGCGACATCTGAAGAGTCGCAAATTCGCCGCCGGCCTTTATGAGGGAATAGAGATAGGGGGATTATGGAAGTTGGGCCACTGGTAAACTCACTCACTGAACGAAACACAGCACATTGCCGTTCCACGCCAGTTTTCTGCGAGGCCGCAGTATGGTCTTCCACGCCTGCGCGCATCAAAACTTTTTATGAATTTAAGTCTTGGACAGACCTCGAAATACGATATTTTATCATCGTATCTCCTATAGTACTCGTATTAGGTTATACCCTTGAAGAACAATTTACAAGCAGAAGCTATTAAACCATATTCGATTCTACTTCGTACTCTTAAAATAAAATGTTCACAATCTGTTACATAAAACTTTAAGTAACGATTTGCAGTATTTGGGCAAAACACCAAATTGCTAAATCCGTTGCCAGAGAAATAACATTTACGGATCAGCGGATACTAAAATTTCTGTTATTTATTCGCAGTTTATTAAAAAATCTGAAGCTTTTACAGAATATTTTACTGATATTTTTATGATTTAATTTATGTTACAATGTACATAAATACAGTACTACAGAATATATAGTGTTACTTATTATGTAAACTAGGCAATACTATCTACTCCTCAGTAGATCGTTTGCCTGAAATATATTACGAGAAATGAGGGAAGGTAATTTTCCGCTCCGGGTTAAAAGGGATGGAAAAATAAAGAAAAGTAAACAAACGTTCAATAACCATCCTCGTCTAAAAGCGACCACATAAATCTCGTACGCATAAAAGAATACCCTCTAAGTTTATACAAAGGCTATATATCTTAGATGTTATATATAACTAAAATTATTATAAATAATACAAAAATTGTATAAATTTACTAAAAAAAAAACTATGGAATTGGCGCGGCCTTTC
>JAOTAV010003130.1:0-32419 GCA_026546445.1 Cyclargus thomasi | reverse complement strand
CACGATCTGTATCTGTTTCCATTTCTCTGATTGTACAATCAGAGAAGTTGACATATTCCGACCAAATGATGTAGGTCGTTCAACTGCCTCTCTTTCAGTTTCCTCCATTATACTTAAATACGCTCAAAGGCCAATTTTCTTCATAGTTTGGGTTATCCGGATTGATTGTATTATATCCGGATGCCTATTGACAGCTATTAATCCGGTTAATTGAATTTCTACTAATAATTCATATATATAATATACAAGACCCTTTAAAAAACACCTTCTAGGACTCATGTTACCCAGGAAAACTCTACCTAGTATGGTACGTATCGATTTTGATAGGTCATTATTTAGACCTCTATATTATGCATGGCCATTTCCCCTAGGACTTACCCTTAGGTATGGATGAAACTGCACTAACCCATTAACCCTTTTCTTGTGATCCTCAAATGGAACACGTTAACACTAACTTTAGTTTGTATGTTAAACGATAAGTATTAAAATTAATATTATAAATGGGAATGTCTGTTTGTTTTACGAAGCAACCAATCGACTTGGTTTTTGGCACAAACTTAGTTAAAAGGATAGAGCATAACATAGGCCACTTTTGGTCTTGGTAAAACATCAACGTTTCCAAAGATGCTCACAAGAACATTAGTATTTTTACGCGAAATTCAAATTCCACGGAAGCGAAACCCCGGTTAAAAACTAGTATTCTGTGGGAATGGATCGTGGAGGCCCTAAAGGAAGATCTTCTGACCGAGAGAGGTGTTATATTAGGTCAGGCCGTAATAAATTGTTTATTTGGATAAGGATTAGTATTTGACGATAATATGATCAATAAACATAGGCTAATTATAAATATAATAAAATAAAAGTAAATAAAAAATTTTATTTACTTTTATTCTATGGAAAAGTGGTTATAATGGCTATAATATAAATGTTTGGTTTATACCGTCGCGGACTTTTTTGTAAGCATTTTTTTCGCGTTCTACAATTTTCCCATAGAAGTTAACCATACATCTCTAACCATTTAGGCAGCGTTCGCGAGAATCGTTAACGTACGGCAGTTTTTACGACGACTTACTCCATAATTTTCTGTACCACAAATCTATTTTCTGGGATAAAATATGGCCTATATGGATTCGGAAAAATCCCTCCATGTAATGGTAAAATAAATTTTGAAATCGGTCTAGTACTTTTTGAACCTATTCAATACAAAAATACAAAGGTTTCCTCTTTATAATATTAGTGTAGATATGTATACAGTTTACTACTTTAAAGTATTATCAGTTATTTTAGTCACCCTCTGTATAAATGACTCACATTTTCGTTGAGTAAGGCAGTACAAAGCGTGTATGCTGAACTGAGTGAATGCCAGCCTCAAAGCCTCCGGAAGTCGTTACCCAATCCAGTCAGCACTCCTGGCTGTGATAGTGATGCCACTAAATGTATATAGAACTGTGCTTATTGACGATAAAACTACACAATTGAATCAACCTCTAATCACGAAATTATGTCGAATAGATTTTCCTGTCTTCTGATATCGCTATTCGGTAAATAAAATACTCCATATGCACACCCGATTATTATCCGTAGCAATATCATAAAGGCGATATGAAAGTTGATCTGGTTGTTTGGTACCTACCAATTCGTATGTTAAACAAGAAATGCTAAAATGACACAGATAAGTTAAATTTAAGTATTTTAGCCTCGAGCGATTGCCCTATACTATAATCTTAGGCCTAAGTCACTGCATAGAACTAAGCATCCGGTACGTTCTAGCGACGACTTCTGTTGTTCTACTTGTTCTGGTGTTCTACGACAAACGAATTATCAAAAATAGTAACTAGATAGGTTTACTGACTAATTCCATCCATTATGGCATTAACACGCACAGTGTTTATTTCAATGCTAAATTATTATGATACGAAAAACGCTGGTTTTATTATTGTAATCTATATATACTTAATCCATACTAATACTTTCTAACTAAAAATAGTTTGTTTGTCCTTTCTTCACACCTCAACGAACTAACGAAGCAGGTTAAAAGGATGGAAAGTAACATAGGCTACAAATATAATAAACTGTTACAAAATATCATGATTTTATTTAATCCCAGTTTTTTTAAATGAAGAATCAGAATGACGAGTATGTACATGAATCTTAACAGATACGACAGAAGAAAATTTTCTTTAACATTTCATTAGACCTTTTATAAGATTTTTCAACACGAGTCTTACAATAAATGGAGCTTATTAAAATTACATTCTACTTGTTACATTAATTTAATAGCATGTAGCGAAGTAGATTTAAAACGATTTTCTTTCGTTTAGCTTTTATGTAAAATTGAATCTGTAGTATAATAATATAAGAAATTATGTTTTCCAATAATTGGAAAAAAAAATTCTTCGATTTTACGATCCAATGTTAGGCCGTTTGTCCACTAACACGAGAGTATTGCTGCCTGATAAAATGCTACTTTATGACATAGACTAAGTTTCATTTTCCTCTACGCCTTTAATGATAGCGACGACATTGACGATAGGGCCATGTCGCTAGAAATGAAACTTATAGCCTAGATCATAAAGTTGCATTTTATCGGGCCGAAATAATCTCGTTCTCGGTTGACGGTGTTGGTGGACATGGGTACTTCTAAAATAGTATTTCTCTTATTGATTTTATATCTTAGACGAAGACACATAGGGCAACTTTACGTGGGTATAAAACTAATAAACTAAAAAATACAACGCAAATACAGCCACGGCTCGGCGCGACGCAACCTAAAAGCAGTTAGATTAATCCTAAGCAGAATTCCACAGCGACAAGAAACAATCAAAGTTTTCAACACAAAAACTCCCACACGGAATTGCATTCAGATCCGTTCAGTTGTTGGGCGTGATTTTGTAACTTGGAAGTATATTGATTGAACTAACACTTCCCGCCGGGGAATACGCTCACGTACTGCGCTTTGCGCCGCATACCGTTCGATATCGAATTCTTTTAGACCATTTAAATTTCAAAATTTTAAATTAAATTGCGTGCGAAGTTTTGGTCAAATTTCATCGAATATATTTAACAGGTTGTAAAAAGCGCTACACTTTAAGATGCGTATGAACCTTATTGTATAGAGTCAGCTTAAAAATAGTAGCACTAAAAGATTAGTAAGTTTTTAGTAGTAGTACAGCTTATCCACGTGACTTTTGAGCCTTCAAAAAATTCCAATTTATTCACTACTTTCATCTTGGCAAATATGTCTAGTACTTTCAGCTTGACTGCTACAAAAAGATCCAAGCAAACAAACAAACTTTCACATGATTTTAGTATGTTCCATCATTCAAAAAGTGGTTTTAACAAAATGTTTCTGGCCAAAGGTTCGCTGGTTTAAGATAAAATATCTTTGTGTCCTTAATATTCCATTCTTAATGTTTACAAATAAAAATGCAAGTTCAGGCCTATTTCTAGTATTGTAAAATATAGAAAGTCATCAGTAAGTCGTTTACAAAAATAAAACGTTTACGAAAATGGACGTTTTTTAGTTGCAAAACTAAATTCGTCGTTACATAAAACTGTGCCCAATAGGCGAACTCGGCACCAGTTATCCAATCATTTTAGCTTTTGTGAATTTTAAATCAAAAGAACTGAATTTTATCTAACCTAACGCGACGAACCTTTAGTTATTTTACATTTTTCGTTGTTTTGTTTTCAATTTTACGCCTACATTTTTCGGTAGTTTTTATCCGTTTTATTTGATATTTTAGCTAGATTAATCTGACAGCATTTTCAAATGGTCAATGATTTGAAAGTGCAACTATTTCAATGTTTTTATTGTATGAAATTAAATGCAGACTATAAATAAATCTACGTCCAGACACTTTAAAACGCGCTAGCCTCGGTCTGGTCAAGCGAATGTCATGTAGCGTAACCCTACCGAGCGAGTTCGGGAGCTTAGGCACAATAGACTGAACTAAGCAGTATGCCAACCTAAGGCTTTTTTTTATATTTGAAAATTTGAGTATCATAAGTTGTGTATCATATCGGCAGGAACACAGCGTTTCTGTACTTTGATAAGTCGTTCCGCCTCAAACTGGATGTCAGCGACTTGCGGCGTAGCGAAGAGAGCGGCGCAATCTAAGGATGATTTCAGTTTTAGTTTGGCCGCTCGTTGACAGGGCGCGTACCGTCAGCGTTGAACTTAAACCAGCCTAACACCCGGACCTATCGGCAAATATTCCTTTCAGTTCACATAAATATTAATAATCTTTGTTTTTGATCAGGCCGCCGCACCGCAAATCACCGAGAACCAGTTTGAAATCTTTTAAGTACGCTGCAGCGGTACAACGTGGTACTCGCACCGCTTCGTCACATTTAAAGTCGGTCTACTGATTCGTTTCGCTAACTATGGCTCAGCCTCCATACTAAGCACTTACTGTCAAATATTGACGCTGGAAATTGTCTTACCGCTTACTGAACTCCAGACAATGGCACTAACCAAATTTACCACAAAAGTTTAAGCGTCGAATTAGCATTTTGAGAACTTGAGATAGTTCTGACGTAATCTTGAACTAGTATTATGTATGAATATAATAATTTCTGCAGTTACTTTTTCTTAAAATTTACAATTATTGTTTTACACTAAAATAATAAGTGTAAAGGTCTTGATCTTGATTACGTTTCCTACGTTAATTTAAGTCTGTAGCCTACGCTCAGAACTTTTAGTGAAAATGTTCGATTAAAACTTTTTATTAGTCGAAAACACCGTAATTTATCACTTCATCCTTCTTACCTAAATTAATTCAACAAATATTCAAGTCAGCATAATATTAGTTTAACCCAATAAATTCTGGTGACGCCGTCTACTCAAATTTGAATTTTAAACCGACGGCGTTTAAGTTGAAATTTATTTACATGTTTATGTGTGTAAAGATGGGGTATGCGATATTGCATTTGAATAACGTTATTAAGCACGTGATTGTGCATGTTCTTGGAAGTAGGTTGGCCGTGGAACCGGCATGTAGATTATATTCATTTTACAAGGTACTGTCAGAAACAGAAGTGCTTTATGTGAACAGAATTATCGCCGAGTCATCCCTTGACTATTTCTCATTGTTCAGCCCTCTTTTGTTTCCACCAGCCCTCGGATATTTGTTTTTATTTGACATTACGTCGTCGTTATTTCGCTGACAAGAAATGACTTATTCGTGATGCTTTTGCATTATTGAGTGAATATAGAAGCCTACTTTTACTGATTGGTCAATATAGGTACCATCGAAGAAATCAGAATAGAGAGACTTACGTCATTTGGTCGGAATATGTCAATTTCGTGTAAGTCGTGATATATCGCTAGGCACGACATTGACCATCTGTCAATTTACTTACGTCCGCAATCTGGTTCTGTATAAACTTCTCTGATAGTAAAATATGAGAGATCAAAGTCAATAATATTGAAAACTGCGTAAACAGCGTAGAAATTTCCGATAGAGCATAAAATGCGAGCTGTCAATTTAAAGAATGACAAAAACCGAGTAGAATTTAGTTCGAAACCACTTTTCTCCTCGGCTGCTCCACACATTTTGTAGTCATCGCGTCGACGTGTACGCAAATATTGTTACGTTTTATGCAACGTTCAGACATAACGTCGTTACTTTCCGACACCCACTTATTTTACATTGCTTCTATGTTCGTATGCACTGAAATTAAAAACATTTAGAGCCCGTTTTGCCGCTCACTGTTAAAGTTTCTATTAGGCTATCCACAACTTGTTTGATAGATTCTCCATATAAAATCTGTGGAATAAAGTTGTATCTGTCAAATAAATAGACTATCTGTAAGCGGTGAAACAGGTCCTTCCTCCAGCACTTACTAAAAAATATTAAGCGCCTGTTTTACTGCTTCCTCATAACTGTCGGAAAGTCTATCCATATTTTTTTACAGATGTTATATGGAGAATCTGTCAAAAAAGTTTTGGATAGACTATCCGACACTTATCATCAAGCCGTAAAAGAGGTCCTGTACCTGCGGCCCTGAGTGATCTATCCATGTTTAAGATGTAAAGTATATTTTTAAGGCTTCTTTCGCTTTATTTAATATATAGTTTATGTGAACAAAAAACGTCATTTATCACATTTATAACATAGTAAACAAGATAATTTTGTTTTGCTATTTTATAAGTTTTGCATTTACTGGGTGCATGTCAAAATGCGGTGGACAATTTGACATGCACCCAGATTCCACCGTGCGTGCTGTGCTATATCGCACCCAGCGAATACGTCAAATGAGTCGTTAAAAAACAAATAAGATAACCTTAAACATTTCCTTTGTTAGACAATACAAAAATATTTTTCTTTCAGTCAAAACAATATTTAAAATGTTAACTGTTTTGTACGTTGAAAAAGGAAAACAATATTATGTTTAGGAAGTGCATACCTGAGGTGAAATCCCAACGCGGGGCATAATATCAAAAGCAATTTCCTCACTTTATTCCTAAGGATAATGCGAACACAAGAAAAACAAAATTTTTTCTGCGAAATAATATTGTTTCACCTCGTTACTTTATATGTTGGTAATTGAGTTATTTTCATATTATTTGCTTTTTTCTTTAACAATCAAACTAGCATATTATACTCGCGGCTCTGCGGCGAGAAAATCTTTTATCCTATTGAGTGAAAATAAAAATGTTTTCTATGAAGGCTTGTACATGGGCCAACGGGACCATTTAACTTCTTATAGGATCGTTAAAACGTTAAGCTCATTAGCCAAAAAATGTATATTATTGAATGATGTTTATCTTTTCATTACTAACCAGGACTTCCTCCCTAATCTCGGGAACTACTGGACGGATTTGAATAAATCTTTTTTTGTTTAATAGCTATTAGGTCTAGGCAACATACAGAATATTTTTTATCCCTGAAAATTATACGGTTCCCACGCAATAACCGAATTTCGACGCCATGGAGTTTCGGCATCATCTTGTACTTCACAAAATCTTACTATTTTCACGTAATTCTTAAAGCGATTCGTTAACATCAACACTGATCTTTATAGTGTAAAAAATGTACTATTATCACACAATCAATCGTTTTTATCAACCAAAAGTTGAATCTAGAAAACATTAATCAAGATAGCATCGGTAGATACGTACAGATGAAGTAATAAGTTACCGACTTAACGTATGGTTATTGTCTCAGCCATAAATCTGCTGGGAACCGCAGCTCCGGCCACCCCTTACTTAGGTCACCTGGAGATATCTATTCTGCACACACAAGGGACACCTTGTGGCACACAAACTTATTGATCTGGTACGCTTGACGATGCGTTTGTTGCTGAACATCGTCATTCTACGGTTTATGTCAAGAAATGTTTTTTAGAAATGGGGGCATTCTTGCATGATTGACAAAACAATAACAAAAATGATAATACGAGGTATAATCGAGAGTTAATAGTTGAGGATGTCTATGAGTCCCCTGTATAGAGCTTACGATGTATTTAGAAGATTTTTTTTAACGGGACAATTTTGCTCTATCATAGCTGATATTTTTACAGTGAATAAGAGACAACATACACACCTCAAAGTACAATCACACTGTTTTGTTTGTTTTGTTGTTACACCCTGTAGAAATAAAAATATGACAGTAGGCCAGTAAACATACGGACGGGCTTAATTAACTGTATGTACATATTTTAGTAAAAAATTGTTGTCAATTATTCATTAACAAAGATTTGACTATTTATGACCTCTCAAAGAATTTACTAAATACCTATTAGAAAAAACCAAATTGTCTTACATTTTATGATTAGCCATAACCACGACTCTTAATCCTCCAGCTTATATGTCTTGTTTACACGTATTAAGCACATAAGTAGGTTACTAAATTTTAACTAAATTTTAATTTATTAATTGATAATTAATATAAACACAAAATTAAGTAGCTAGTAACAAGTTAAAATTTAGTTACTACTTACAGGTAATTAGATTTTTTTAAATTTTGTCTGTTAAGTTGGTAAGCGGGGGTCTGATGTGTCACTTGACACATCGGATCGTTAAATTTACAATTGTAGTGGAGTATTCGGGTACAGATTTTCGTCGTGCTCCTATTAGTAAGTATTTCAATAATTTATTCCTCCAAAACCTCATCAATAACAAATTTAATGACAGAATTTACGACTTCCGTACGTTGTTGATCGTCCATCTTGAGTCAACTAAAGACCTTAACTACTTAAATACGTTTGGACATACACTTAAAATTAAGTCACTTTAAATTCAGTTAACTACTTGTCGTGTAAACAAGAAACTATTTTCAATTCAATGTATTAAATACTTTTACGAACAAATAACACCGTTATAGTACGACGTAGAAAACACAAAATAAAGCAACAGAAAATCACGTTATTATAACGAAAAAAACGTTAACTCGATAAGTAACTCCGTCTTGTTATAATTTTATTCCCAAACTTCATTATTGAATTTTCGAAGCCTATGCTGGCTTTATTCTGTTAATCACCTTGATTTGTTTTCTTGCCCCAATATATTTTAACTAATTGAGAAATCTAATATTGAGATTTTCGAACTAATTAAGATTCTTGTTAACTTCCGACTACTTTAATATGCAAATATGCTTATGTGTACATTATTTTAAGTACAATTACTATAAGTTTTTCTACGTTACTCATATCAATATTATAATACTATATTGAATATGTTTTATGAACGTTTTTATTTTAAGATATTTTATCGAAAAAAAACTATTTGTCTTCAGAAAATCATAATATTATTTGCAAAATACTTTTTAATGACAGTTTTACATTTGTTGATTAAGTAAAATAAAAATTTAATGACAGTTTTACATTTATTGATTAAGTAAAATAAATAAAATATCAATGTTCATTGTTATAGTATTAAATCTTCTTTTAATAATAAAATTTGTGTTACTTCCAAAAGTAATATAGAAATAAATTATTCAAAGCCGTTATGTGTATTGTAAATGATTGTTATAATTTCATCAAAACTGTGTGTTAATTTCAAAATATTATATTATACGGTTTAATAATTATTATCTTATAAATTTATAATTATCTTATAAATTTATAATTTTTGATTCCTATAATATAATAAACTTACACATACACTTGATGACCTCTGTGGCTCAGTTGGTAAGTGTGTTTGTAGCTTAGGCCGGTCGCGGGTTCGATCCCCGACGACGACGGAGCAAAAGTTTTCCAATGTTCCTGGGTCTGGGATGTGTTATATAGTATGTGTATCATATGATTAAAAATTTGAATATGTGTATAGTATAAAAGTATTAAATATATTTCAGCTGTCTGGTACCAGTAATACAAGTTCCTTAAGTACTCAGCACGCGGCCAGACTGACGTGATGTAAAGCATCCTTATATATTATTATTATATTACTTTTCTAAAGCAATAAGCACAATACATTTATACTGGCCAGTTTTAAAAAAAAAATTCTCTACTAGTTTTTTCTCGTGGCTTCGCTTGCGTGTAATTTGGAAATCGAATAATCTTGTAATTCTACTTTGGGAAATTGGTGTTTTTCCAAGACCAAAAGTAGCCTGTGTTACTACTATTCTCCTTTCAACTCAGTTCATGCCAAGAATCAAGTCAATTTTTGGCACAAACTTAGTAAATTTTATAATAATATTTTATAGTAATAATATATAATAAATAAAACATTATTGATAATGTTTTCACATAGCCTTCTTTGAGATATTTTTTGTAGGTGACTTGTACTTATGTCCGTCATAGGAAACAAAACTGTACTCTCATTCTTAGTAAACAGAAGAACTATATTTAGTCTGACAAATTACACAGAAACAGAAAACCTGAGAGACTAACGACTGTTTTTACGACTAACTTAGCGCACTCATGCCAGAGAGAGACAGCTATATTCCCATTAATTTATTTAAAGAGACAGATATACCTCCATTAATTTAGTTCAATGTCGTTAAATAGAACGTGTTAATCCTGAATATAAATGGGGAGGAAAACTGGCTGATCCCGTAAGACGTACGTAAATTACTTCCCACGAACATTCTTAGTAAATTAACTTAATTATTTTTAGAAACATTATTATTTTGATACAAGATAACTTTTTCAAAAATGAAGTATTTTTAACTTATGTAATATATATTACATACATTATTGTCTGTGAGTAATCAATCCTATACCAGTTTTTGTCAGGACGGCAATTATTCAAAGCGACCCAGTTAAAAGTAATATTATAGTACCCAAGTATGTGTGTAGTATACAAGAGAACCCTCTATTAATAGTAATAGAGGGTTCTATAAGGTGAAAATATATATACAAGATCTATACCTTGTATATATATTTTCACAACCAACCACATATATTATACAACTTACACTAAATAATGTCCCCAAACCACTACGCCAAAATTTGTTCATCGCGCCGGAACTGTACATTTTTCCAGAATAAAAAATATTCTATGTCCTTCCCCGGGATTCATACTATGGCCATACCAAATTTCAGCAGGTTCAACGGTTTGGGCGTGAAAAGGTGACACACAGACAGGCAGACACACTTTCGAATTTATATTAATATAGAAATTCTATAATACAATATTAATAATTTTTTTATAATATCTATGGACGCTTCACACCACGTCAGTCTGGCTCCGTGGTAAGTACCTGAAGGACTTGTGTTACAAATAGCAGACAACGGAAATATATTTAATGTGTGTATAGTATAAAAGTATACTATACACACATTTCGGCGGCGGGATTCAAACCCGCGACCCCCGGCGTGAGCTACCAAGGTACTCAACCACTACGCCACAGAGGTCGTCAAATTATAAGATCTATGAATTTCATCTTCGATGAAATGTATCAAGCAATGATTTTGAAAATTTTAGATCAGGTCGGAACCGCGTTTTCCCATACAAACTTTAATCCCCGGTTAACCCCCTTAGGAGACGAATTTGAAAAAATTCCTTCTTTGTCGGAGTGCACTCCCCCCAAATTTCTTGTTTTTACCATCACTGGTTTAGTTTGTACGTTGGTTACTATATGCATATACCTAGCTCAGGACAAAGGATTTCATATAATGACATAGATCAGACAGACAGTGAGTGGTGAGAGATTAGGCATAGACTTTTCATATTCCAATCCGAAGCATGTATTTTGCAACTTAACAATCGAGTGATCTTGGTAGATATACAAGTATCTAACGCGGAAATCGAATACGCGACTCTATGGGCCTGATTCACCGCTTACAATAAGTTTATCCACAACTTCATTTGACAGATGTTCTATGGAGAAACTGTCAAAAAAGTTGTAGATAGCCTTAGAGAAATTTTATCAGTAAGCGGTGAAACAAGCCCACAGTCTTTATGGGTCATAGCTTAAACATAGGCGTTATAATAATTAAGCAACCCTAATCTGCCAGTCTAAAGCATGAAGTTCTACGGAAAAAACATTATGCATGAAAAAAAAAATATAACTTACGTATATTATGTACAAAATTTATCAAATTTTAGATTTAAATCTCCGCGTTATTATCAACATACCTACCTCTTGTGACGTGTGACAAATGAGAAAATATTTCATGTTGGTCTGACATTTCAAAGGGAAACTTAGCAGTTTGAGAGACAACTGACCTACCATGGTAGAAAACTCCATAATACTCTATAGAATTGATAGAATCAGGGTACTGATCAATTAACTATGGAACTTTTTACCTCTTGTAACTTGTTAAATTATTAAGGCCTGACAGTGACCCTAAATAGGAAAAAGTCCTGCTGAATCTGTTACTAGTGAAAGACCGACTTATGAACTTTTAACTCCTCAGTAAGTGACAAATTTAATTACTTTTCGAAATAATTTATAAGGAATTTATCGGCTTTAGAAATAAATTATATAACACCTGCCATGAGTATTTTTTTTTCTTTCATTTACCAGGAAAATAGCAATAAGCGGAAAATTATGTTTTCTGAGTAATTGTTATTAATAATTTTATCACAGTAAAATTTATATAAACACCTTATTGTAATACCAGACGTATTGAATGCCTCAACTAGGCATATTTATTTTAAAATAAAAGAGAAATTGAAAGAGAGCCAGTTGATGGACCTACGTCATTTGGTAGGTATATGTCAATTACATGTTAGTCGCGATCTGTCGGCTTAGTTTGACATAAACCGATCAAATTACTTAGATATGTATCTGTTTCAACTTCTCTGACTGTACGTAGCAATTATAGTTTGACACAACTTTATAACAATAATAGTTAATAGATTATTATTAAGAATAGTCCTTATGAATCATACAATATAATAAATTTTGCAAGATATAAAGGAAAAAAAAGTATGCAAAAAATATAAATACCATTTACACAGCTTTAATATAAGCATGAAAATTGAGAGCAAAAAAATGTATGTAGCTTTAGCAATGATATTAAAGTTATTTTCTTTAAAATCCGTAGTCACGCTACGAAGTCGCTACGAAAAGGCTACGACATTTTAAATTTATAATTGTACTTTTAATTACAAGGCATTTTCTTATCGAAATCAAAATTTACCGACTGTAAATAAAAAAAACAGTATAATGCTTATAAATTGTAATGTAATGGCTCCGATTAGAATCTAAAGTAAATTAAAACTTCAAACTTTACTGTATAGCTAAAGAGTGGATTAAAATGTTATTTTAATTGGTTTCCGTGAAGCATAATATTATGTAATAGTATAATAATAATGGTAGTATGCTAGAATTGTAACACTAGATTTTTCAATGGTAAGAACATTTTGTTTTTTTTTTATTACTTAAATAGATAAGATTTTTCAAAAGGACTCTAAGCTGTTGCGATCTTTTCGGGTAAAATTTCATTTTTATTAATGTGTGAAAAGGCTATAAAATTTTAATGAGACTTAACTAGTCATAAAATTGAAACTTCGTAGAGCCGCTACGAGCTACGCCGCGCTACGAGTGTCTACGGCTTAAAGCGAGCTATCATTAAGAGTAATCATTGTATCATTAAATTTAATTTCTGAATTGAAATTTGTGGTCTGTTAATAGCCTCATTACTCAGTAATTTTACTATAAGTATAAAGTTAGTATTTCTTAGTATTACGTATTATTATTATTTTAATTAGAGTCAAATTACATTCCTGTTAAAATACGACTTTGTTTACTTTTAATGTTCATTTGACTTATATTTCATACCTAAAAGCATAACAATATTTATAACATCGACCTCTATTTTCGAAGAATCGAAATAATCTTTCATTGATTACGATACATCATTAAAAATAATAACTTAACAATAAACATTAGTCAATTTAATAATCAGACGATGAACAAAATAAGAAAAGATTTTAAGAAAATTTTGATTAGAAGTAAATAAAATATGAATTCAAAATACAATCTGGCGAACCAAAACAAGTCTTTAAAAGAATATTGAAATCTTCAACCCTAAGATATATATCTAACAAAACCTACTATACAACATACCGTAATATAAACTCCTCACAGTATTCCACATTCGTCACAGCGTCACAAGTGTCACCGGGTAGACACAACACACACGTCCGCTCGCGCCGGCGGCCGCGCTACTAGTGGTGGCAGGTGTCAACACGACGCCGATACACGCGACACTGAGATACTATCCGATACCCGCCTGAAATGCGGAGGGTAATGATTTTATCTAGGAACTGCCTTTGCGTAACTTTTTGTATGACCTGACATCTAGACATTAATACGCGAGCGGAAAACTTTGTACCCCTTTTTACGAAGGATCATAGATAGATGTAAAAGCATGTAATTCCTCCCAGTTATAGTTGATATGAAGGAGGAGCGTGGAATATAATTTTTTTAATATGCTTTAAATATTGCATATTTTTAACATACATATAAAACGCTGTGTACCCAACAATACGCACACAATATGTTGACATGATACGATAGTCGTGCACAAAATACTCTTTTATGATTGCAGTTTGTGTTAATTTTTTAGAAAATTTAATGGCATGGTAACGAAAACATTATGACATATAGAAGTCTCTAAATTGAGAATAGATTATAGTTTTTTTTTTATATTTATGGCAGATTTTCGACCACAGGTGGACTTTTGAGAGGCTCTAGTTTTTTTTTTTACATTCATTGCAGCCTCTACATAATCGTCGATGTTCTTTGTTCGTTATTCGGCACCACTTTGTCAACTCGGCGATCAAAGTCGAATACAGAGTATTAGTGGATAGAGACGAGTATGCCCTGTACATTGTCGTGCATGCCTGACATCGTCTTAATTCGCCAATCATGAGGGGCCGTTGGGTTATTACGATGTACCGAAGCGCAAAACTTCATATTATAAAAAGAATTTTCGTATGACATTTCGTGGGTACATTATTTTGATCCCACTAAAGATCAGTCCCACTGACATATTATTATGTATATCGACGGCAGAAAGAGGAAAAGTCGTATCTCAAAACTTACTTCAGAGCCAAACAACTATTTAAAAAATGTATAATGCATAAATTAATGAAGATAGAAAATCGAAATTTCGAACATGCTTGTCGTATAATCCATATTTGAAATGTTATTTTTGGCTCTGGTTTAAAGTTGAATTTTCGAAATACGCCACTTTCGCTTTCTACCGTCGATATAGTCAACCGACTAAAATATCGAGGATAATGATTTTGTCTAGGCTGTTTTTACATGGTGGGTGCGAATAACAGTAACATTTTTATGTGATTTGACGTTTTCTGGAGGAGTCAACTTTCGGTAAGTGAAATTATTTTGCATATTACAAACCAGCTTTTGCCCTTGACTTCGTACTTGTAAACATTTAATAACCTATTTAGAATGTCAGTTCATTTAGAATGTCAATTGTCACAAAGCTGCCGGCAAAAGCTAGTAAATATATAAATGTTCTGTCCTTAAGTCGCGGTCACGTCCCTAAGAGACCAAAAAGTCGTGGTAACTTTTTACAACTTCAAACTGGCGTTGTTTTGGTTGACATCTGTTTCGTAACCAAACTATAATTACAGTATATATAGTACACTAGTTGTTGCCCGCAACTCTATTAACGTACCGGAACCGTACATTTTCCGGGATAAAAAGTATCCTATGTCCTTTTCCGGGATGAAGTATCTCCATACCAAATTTCATCAAAATCGGTTTAACAAGTTGAGCGTCAAGAGGTAGCAGACAGATAGACACTCGTTCGCATTTAAAATATTAAATGTAAATGAAAACTAGTGAGTGTTGAAGAAATAAATGCCAGTGTGAACAAGGTCTTATATTATTTTAAACGTTAATTTATAACGTGTATTTGAATAAAATAATGGAATCATTGATTGTATAATTTCTATTATCACTGTTTTTAGTTCATTTATAATTTAGAGTCAATAAATATATATCATAATAAATTTTAAATATTCATCTTTACCTACCAATTTTAATGCATCTAGTATTGACAATGTAATTGTTCAGTATTAAAATCGGTTAAATAAAAATTTGCATTTCATAGCAGTTAATGTTACTTTTCAAAATAAAGTGATTTTTTTATAAAGGTGACTATAATATGTAAAGGCGACTTTCCAATCCACGCAGCACGCCATCGCAACCGACAAATACTTAATAGCCTAATTCATAATGTGGCATTTGACTTTTTTCGGTAGCTGTCGCGAGCCGGGAGACCATTAACAGATCTAAAATCGACTAGCAGGGCTAGCAAAGGTTTAATTTTGACGACCTCTGTAGCTCAGTTGGTAAGCTCGTTGGTAGCTTACGCCGGGGGTTGCGAGTTCAAATCCCGCCGACGGAGCAAAAGTTTTTCAATGTTCCTGGGTCTTGGATGTGTATCATATAACAAAAATCTTAAATATGTGTATTGTATAAAAGAATTAAATATATTTTCGTTGTCTGTAACACAAGTCCCTCTGGTACTTACCATGGGGCCAGACTGACGTGGTGAAGCGTCTATAGATATTATTATCAATTAAATTTTCACTACGGCTTTTTTTTCCTGAAGCATTGACAAGGTAGAAGAGAAGACGGTATGCTGACCTCGTAGGTAGTTCAATATAATTTCAATCAAAGTAATATAACAGATATAATCAACGCTTACAAAGGGAATTAATTTCAGGCCATCTAGTGTCTTGTCTGAGACCTAGGTCATGGTGATTTAGTCGAGACGTAGCACTGACAATGCAGTACTTAATTATGCGATAGTATCAGACAGGTATAGCACCTAGTATAGAAGGAAAACTACTACAGTACAGCCGCTCTAAAAAGGTCACTCGCCATATTGTTAACAGCAATTCATTTTGTCATTTTTCTTTTAACTACTAATTTTGCAAAACAGTGATTTCAAAATCAATTTAAATTGATATTGAAGTAACTTTTTTATCAAAACTATTCGATTTTTTAAATAAAAATGTACTTTAATGAATTATAGAGCAATCCCTTGCAATTTTGCTATTACAAACATGTCAGATCCCCAGTATTCGGCGATAAATATTTCACATGGAACTTTGGAATTTGGTGTACAATAAATAAAATGAATTATAAAATCAAAATATCCAAATCATAATTGAAGACATAATGGAAGAAGCGAGTAACTAACGTTTTACAACCTTCGAGTAAATACTCATTTTTCCCCATAAAGTTTTGATAAATCTTGTGATTAAGCGATTTCATATCTAGCTTGTCTATCTAGCTATACATCAAATCCACATTATTTTAATTTAAAATAATTTCTCCGATCCTAAAGCGTCCATTTCCGCAAAAATCCGGCAGTTTTTAAAATGTAAGTTACCCGCTTCTTCTACTTATGAGTTCAATTGTTTTAACAGTTCCTAATAGATACTCGAGCGATAGAGATGAGGCTCTACGAAGCCGAAATTAGCTGGATTTTCAGAAGTAGTTGAAAAAACGCCTTTACTTAAATATTATAAATGCTTGAGTGAACTTTGTGAGTATGTATGTCTATTACTTCTCCACACATAAACGACAAGAGCGATTTCAATATTATGTCTGGTTTACACGTATTAAGCAGATAAGTAGGTAACTAAATTTTAACTTAGTTTTACTTAATTTAATGTAAACACAAAATTTTGTGGCAAGTTAAATGACCATAAATGTAGTTAAAATTTAGTTACCTACTGATCTACTTAATACGTGTAAACAAGACATTAGATATAGGACTAGCTCCTGGTTTGATCAAGACATGAGCTTCCTTTTACCGTGTGAAATATTAGTTAGCACCGCGAAGGACAGATAGTTGCTTAGAATTTATTCAAATTTGATCAAAGTATATTCTAATAATTGAATATAATGAATTATGTTATGAATTTAACGTGTTTAGTTCGAATACTGATAATATCGAAAGCTATACAAGCAGACACTTCATATTATTATTTGAAAAGTTTCTAGATCACCCTATATTATATTTAGTTACCTAGTTATATGAATCCTTGGAAGTTATAATCTAACATAATTACTGGATTTCATAGTAGCACAATTTCTATACGATTCTAGGGTCAGTACGACGATAAGCTCCTTTACAATCAAAATATATAAAAGTGACTGACTTATTGACTGATACAGTGATCTATCAACGCACAGCCCAAACCACTAAACCACTGGACTGATTAGGCTGAATTTTGACATGCAGGTAGGTGTAGCACAGCTCAAGTCAATCGTTCAGTGGGTGAGTTTACCGGTGGCCCAACTTCCCTAATGCCCTATCCCTATTCCCTCATAAAGGCAGGCAACGCACTTGTGACTCTTCGAATGTCGTGAGTGTGCATGGGCCACGGCAGATGCTTTCCATCAGGCATGCTCGCTCCCCGTAAATATCATCAAAAAAAGTTTACACTTATATCCTGACTAGCTGACCCGGCAAACTTCGTACCGCCTAACAGTCAATGATCTTCTTGCACTTCGAAGATTATTTCTCTGTTTATCTGTACGATAAGCTCAACGATTTCTCGTTTCTGCACTCACACAACACTTTCAACACATAGACAATAGCTGGTCAAGAAAATTCATAGACAATTTTGTTAACCTGTAGAAAAAATCTTAGGTATTATTTTCGGAAATAAATAATTACATATTAAATAAATAATTTGCACAAATTAATATCTAAAACAAACAAATATAATAGTTTATGAACTTTCGAGACATTTTACACAAATAAATTTCTAATGACACACATGAATAGTTACAACATTTGACAGGATTGGATTGGTATAAGAAATAATAGAAGAAATGTGTTTTCCTCCAAAACTCTATCCGAAGTTTTAGTAAAGCTTCTACCACTTTACTAAATCGACTGACTTGACTCTGACTGTATTGACGTTTTATCTTTACTCTGACTAGACTTTAGACTTGACGAAATGTATGTAACATTGCTAAAAATTATCGGAACAAGAAAATGTATTTCCCGCCTTTACTTGATACTTGCCATGGTTATAACCGAACCTCTGTAGTTTTTAATCAAAAAGCTACTGAATGTAGGCATTTGAATCGCTTCACTGTAATTATGCCTTTGAATTTTTCTTTTAGTTTTTGTACGGAGCAGGGCCTGAATGCTCGAGACGACGACATCGATTTTATCCTTTTGTCACAGCATTATGGTGCTTTTTGTTGAATTGCATAACAAAATTTAATCAAATATATTAAAATAATGCCCGGAATACACGAGGCCAATTTTTCAAGTCAGGTCAACAAGCCAGCTTTGTTCTTTTGAACTGTCTTTATTCGAATAACAAAAACTTACAATTACAAAACAACTAACGAAAAAAATCAGTTTCTACCAGTCAACATAATGCTTATAAATCAAGAGCTGGTAGCAATTTTTGAGTAGGTATTTGAAGTAAGCTGAAACCTTGTCACGTATCTC
The DNA here is from genome assembly GCA_026546445.1 of Cyclargus thomasi. Classification (NCBI taxonomy): domain Eukaryota; kingdom Metazoa; phylum Arthropoda; class Insecta; order Lepidoptera; family Lycaenidae; genus Cyclargus; species Cyclargus thomasi. The sequence goes on along the minus strand of JAOTAV010003130.1, from coordinate 13,558 downwards.
TCTTACTACACCCCAGTAGGAACTGCAGACGTGACTGGTGAGAAGCGGGGCTAAAAAAAAATAAAAAAAAGAAATTTTAAAAATTATACATCGAAATCTCATTGTATTTAAGCAATAAAAATTCCTGTATTAAAATTTCAAGTTGCCGCAAATATATTTTTATGGTTTGCAAGCAATTTTCGCTATTTTTGCACCCGCCTGACAAGTTGGAGTACATTTTTTTTACTTTAATTGGGGTGTAATAGGAGAGTTATATGACAAGGCTGAAATACCTACTCAAAATTTGCTATCAGCTCTCAGATTATTATAAATGCAGCAAATTTTGTCTACACGAAGCCAGAAATACTAGCTGGATACTAGCTTGCAGTCCTGTCTGAAAACACTGGCCTCGTATATACTAGGCATTAATAAAGATGAGTGACTGACGTAATGATAGATATCTATCGGTGCACAGCACTAACCACTGAAGAGGTCGGTATGAAAATCCTCTATAAAAGGATTTTAGTAAATTCTACCCCCAAGGGAATAAATCAGACGATCAAAGTTTATACAAAAATAGTATTTGACGGCAGTTAAGCTACAGGCAAAAGGTGTAGCAAAAAAAACGAAAAGCTAATTACACAAATTTATAACTCCCATACTGGTTTCGGTGACCGGTTTTATAGATACCAGGCCTGATACGCAGTAGTAATTTAATAGTGCTTAAGTTTGTGAGCAATACACAGGAGCACTCTCCCTTCTTTTACTCTCATAGCCCAGTGGGACCGATTTTCTACAGGCTCATCCGACTCACGGATCATCTAACTTGTCAGATAATCAGGTGATCAGCCTTCGTTCTTATAACCAAACTTGGAATTAACATGTCTCCAACGCGGAAATCGAACCTACGACAACCGGGTGAAGAGCCGAGCTCTGTACCAATAGACCACGGATGCGTTCAGTAATTACATGACAATTACCTGTAAGTTACATTTTGATAATTACTCATTAGTTATTTTGAATATTAGCAACAAGATAATAAACTGTATTGTAAAAAGGGAAAGGTTTCATTATATTAGTTTTCTATTCACTCTCCCCTGTTCAAACAATCTGAACACACGCATACCTGGCAAAGAAGTCACCGGAACCAGCTATCGTTGTATAACATTTGTACCACGCACCCTTCTACTCTACGTCGTAAACTGAACACGCGAATACTGACCCTACATAGTGAATAATAAAATCTACAATCGCGTAAATAAAATGCACAATAGACGCGAGTTAGTGATTGTAAAAAGTACGTTAATAAAGGTGGTTGGGAGTGAATCCGGTCCGTTCATTTTGAAAGAGAATTATGGAATAAAGGCGACGAACCGAAAGTAAAAGATGTAATGTTTCCTTTTTACACTGTTGTCTATTGTGGTGAATATTTTCACGATTTTATGAACGTATCACAATGCGTATTTTATTGACTATTGTACTTTTACTCAGGGATACAGGGATGATTTGAATCGTTGCTGATATTGTCTTTCGAATAAATACAATATTGTTGTGATGTTTATTGTTTATACTCTCTCATTTAAATGTAGGATATCAGCTTAACGTTATTATTTTATTGGCGTCTATAATAAAATATTTATACATATCATTTGGTTTTGTAAATAAAAAAAAATAAAAATAAAGTCAAGCTTAAAGCGGCTTAAGTTAATTTTAAATTGACCTTATTTAAAGTGTTGTGATTTTTTATACAGCGTGTAATAACTCAGCGACCCAGGGAGAGGTGAAGCAAAAACCACGGGGAAGACCATAAAGTTTGATTAGATTTCGTAACAGGCCACGGCGATGTACATTAGAATGCGTGAATCGCGACCGACGTAATTGAATTTTCTAGGTCATTGCTCCAGATTTCGAATATAGGGGTGGCAAAAGCAACTTAAAATAATATCTGATATTGACTGTACTGTAACTTCTTGATGAAAATTCATGTTTCACAGTAACTAAACTCGTTTTTTCATGCACTAATTTCATTTTATTAATTAATCATTTTTTACGACCGGTTTCGGTTAAATCATCATAAGGTGTACCATTTGAAGTTTTAAAAAATAAATGAACAAAATTTAGTACGATTTTTATCATACTAAAATGGAATCTAATTCTACCAAAAAATAATATCGTTTAAACTATACTGATTATTATTATTGTCTTACCCCCATTGGCGTATCTAGCGTAACCCATTTTTCGGGGAGGGCCTGAGCCCCTTTCAACTTAGTAACTAGTATCTACACTATCTGTGGCTTTGGCCAGTAACATAAAAAAATATTGAAACTACATGACACCCGCAGATCAGTTGCACCAAAATCTGTTAATCGCGTATACATTTTTGCGGCATAAAAAGTATTCACCAGATCATTCTGGGATGGGCCTGGCCAACCCGCTCCTCCTTTATATGCCTATGCTTACCCCTAGATGACTGAGGTCGCAGGTTCTAATCCAACCGAAGCTAAAACAGTGTGCACTATCTATTGACTCATTGATGTGTGATTAAAATCTTAAAAACATACTTTTTTTTCATTGTTAGCTACCCACTTCTTTCATTCTAATCTAATTTAATTTTAATTGTAGCATAGACGTATTGAATTTTTAAATAAATACTTTCCGAACTGGCTTTTCATTGTTTCAAATTCTAGGTAACGATAGTATTGGATAAAAATCACGTCAATAAAAATATTTTAGTGCAATAATAGGAAAACCTTTATTTCTGCACTACGAGTTTCACTAACATAATATATTTCTTACATTATACAAATCTATGAATAAACTAGTTGACCCGGCAAACGTTGTTTAGCCATATAAATAATCACCCCTAACTACTAAAATAGATGTTGGTTGATTCTCAGACCTACTGAATATGCATGCAAAATTTGGTTAAAATCGGTAAAGCCGTTTCGGAGGAGTACGAAGACAAAATTGTGACACGATAATTTTATATATTAGATTATTATTTTGACTTAATTATACATATACATTAATTATCAATTAAAAAAAAATGCATAATTGTAAGTCAATACTTTAAATATTATGCAGAAGCAGCCACTCTACTCACAGAATGTGCTGTCATTAATAAAATCATTAACCCTATAGTAAGCTTTAGTTCACAAACATTTTTTAAAGACTTAAAAACTTACTTATAGAAAGATTTTGAACGTTTTCTGGGATGTTATTTTAAAGGCGTAAATAATTAGCTGTTGTAAGCGATCCTAGTCTTTAAAGAAGACAGTGTATTCCGTAGGTACTTGGGCGGCAGAAATAAACGCCTAAAAATGTTTTCTAAGATTTATAGTAATCGATTACAGACGACTTCTAAGAGTCCACACAGAGTCTACAGTTATATAGGATTTTATACGGATTTGTTGACAGCGCCACCTAGCGATGCTCACGGTCACATGTAGAAATCCCTTATAAAAATCCTAGCAAACGCGAAACGCGTTCACTGTCGAATGTCAAAAAAATAGAAAGTCGCACTTGACACTTCGATCCTTCGGGGTGGGCACGGCCCGATTGATACGCCTATGTTTATATCAATGTAACAGATTACTGTCAATTTTCCTTATTAGCGTTATTAATAATGTTAATACAAGTCAACAAATCGCCCTGTTTCACCGATTCCTACTTAGTGCCGTATAAGCTATCCATAATTTATCTCACAGATGAAGTATGTAAAGTAAGTTGTGGTTAGCTTATCTGACGCTTAGCAGGAAGTTGAAACAAGCACTCAATGTAACTCTTCGCAGGACTCGATAGACCTGTTGCTTGGGAAGTACGCGGTGGCGGACGGCGAAGGCAGCGCGGTCAAGTGTCCGCTCAGACGCGACAGGGACTGGAAATATGTCGCGGTAAATTATTACCATACTAATATTTAATTACTATTATTATAAGTAAAAATGTTGCAGTAACCAAAATGTTATGGGATAGGTGTGGTTCCTTTTATCATATTTAGGTGGCAAGCGAGCCGACGGGTTACCTGATGGAAAGACTACTCGGGAAAAACAAGGAATATCAAAAAAGTACAACTAAGAGAAAAACAGCTTTATTAGTTTAAAAGTTTATGCGTCATGTCAAACCTAGCTGACAGATCACAACTTACATGGAATTTCTATTTTTCTATATATCTAAATTTCTTTAGTATTTAACTATTTCTTAAACCAACTGTTTTAGTTACCGTCGCTGCTGCTGGTGTGCGTGTCGATGTTTGTGGCGAGCGGCGCGAGCGCCACGCGGCGGTCGGACGCGCTGCTGTACGTCATGTTCTGGGGCGCGGCCGTCGGCGCCACGCTCACCGTCATCTTCAAGTGAGTGCGAGCGAGACGCACGTCTCGTTCTGTCTCTTTCTAGCTGATTGTTTAGTTCTGACTACTTGACGGCGGTCTGACGCTGCGGTCTACCTCATGAACGTTATGGAGTGTGGGCGAGACGCGACGCACGTTCCGTCTCTTTCTTACGGATTGCTTAGTTCTATTTGACGGCGGTCTAATGCGGCGCTCTACCTCATGTACGTTATGGAGTGTGAGCGAGACGCGAAGCACGTGCCGTCTCTTTCCATATGTTTAGTTATGTACTGAATACTCTAAAATGTATGTATCTATATCAATTAATCATCTATGGGAAACACTGTCCATCCTTTACACTAAATAATTTCGAACATAATATGTATCTCTTCTCATTTCAGGAACGGCAAAGAGTTCGTGGACTGGCCCCGGCTGGACTGCGGCGGGCTGGCGTCGCGCGGCCCGCCTCAATCGTCTTTATGATCCAAGACCTCCAGCTCGTAATCGTCGTATAGCACCCATTATCGAAATAGTACCATAGACAAGAGTGATGAGAATTTAGTAACGAACGTTCCATTTTTAGAGCTCCGTACCCAAAGAATAATAACAAATTATTACTAAGATTTTAATGTCTGTCATTCTGTCTGTCTGTCCGTCTTTCTGTTTCCAGGCTGTATCTTAAGAACGGTAATAGGTAGGGAGTTGGAAATTTCGGAAAATATTCATTTCTGTTGTCGGTAAAACAACATACACTAACAACAAAATAAATTGAATATTTAAGAGTTCTAGTATAACCAATATGTTTTTTGTTATTTTGTTTTCTAATAATCGATAAAATCGCGTTTCTCATCTGCAGCGTGGCTCAGTGGTTAAGATGCTTGTACAAAGCACAGGTCTGTTAGGAGACGAGACATAGTTAAACAATGTTAAACATAGTTAAACAATGTTTTGTCTATTTTTTATAAATTTAAAACTTTGTTATAATTTTCAAATTTTTATAATTTTAAAATTTTCAGAAATACCTTTTTTGCTCTGCACTGGTACAGAACCCTTCGTGCGCGAGTCCAACTCGCACATGGCCGGTTTTGAAAACATGTAAAAATTAACTCAATAAACTCATCTATGTGATTTATGTCAGTTGAAGCAGTTACTATTTCTCATCTATGCCTCTTGATTGTGACCTAAAGTGTGTTAGAAAATCTCTTAAATTACACTACTCTAATGGAGCAAGGGAGATTGGGTGATGGCTTTTAGGTATGATTTGACTGTTTAGCAGCGGGTTAATAAATAGTGGGTACAGTTCATTCCATTATGTTCTTAATTTAAAACGCGGTTGAGTACTTTTAAGATTAAACTGTCATGAGTTACCTAAACATAACACGGCCAATATACGATAGTCAACGTCGAAAACGGATAATAGGTCATTCCAATATAGCTTGTGATTATGGATGTGATGGTGACTACAAATAGCATCTGTTTTATAACAATAGGGCGCTATTTCATATTTTGTTTATGAACTGCTTGCAGAAAACAATATTATCTGATCAGTAAAGCTGAAAACAAATGATCGGACGCGACTTATAGCCAATATAAAAACGTCCGCGACTGACAGCCCATACAAAACGTTCGCGACTCACGCCTTATAGTTTGCACATTTCAATGTACAATCAGAGAAGTTGAAACAGATACAGATCGTGGATCTGAAAAATTGATAGGGTGGTATCAAACTTAGCCGACAGATCACGACTTACATGGAATCGGCATATTCCGACCAAATGACGTAGACCCGTCAACTGGCTCTCTTTCAATTCCCCCCATTATACAATTGTTATCTAGATGGCGGCTGTCAGTTGCGTCCGTAAGTCGCGTCCGATCAGTATGTTTTCCGCTTAATAAGCCAACCTTGCAATAAAAAAATTCGCAAAATAATTATCGACTTGACGTTTTTCTTAGTGTTGCTATAGTTCAAAAAATTAAATGCATTAAGAGCAGATTTTTTAAAATGTTCGATTGCTTTGTTTCTTGCTGGGAAACTTTATAATCTGTGTGAAGAAAGCCCAATTAGATTTTTAATCTGTAAGTTTTCGATACACTTAGATACTATGTTGTAGATGTTGCACGCAAACTACTTTTACATACACAAACAAAAGTTCCTTCTACTCTGCCTGCTAGAAAAATTCGTTAATGGTCGAAAATTATTTAATATCTTGCTGTTGACAATTGTGTAAATAAAAAAACTAAATATTTTCTTAATCGAAGTTCTATTATAGCAATTTTCTTGACGGCTTTAACTTTTATTAATAATTATATTGACAATCACGAAACAATTCAATTATTATGAATCCCTTTAAAGTATTTTGCTTGTAACATTTATTTAATGGGTGATTTTACGACAGGCGAGCTGGTGAGGTGTGAAAAGGAAAATAATGTTACTGTGAAAATTTAAATTCTCAAGTTTATAATAATTTATGTTTGACGTAAAACTATAAATTTAATTCAAAATTCAAGATTGTAGGTTTAAATGCCCTAATTGTAATTTAAAATATGAAGGAGTGCACTTGTAATAGGAGCGAGATGTTTGCATAGATTTGATTGTCTTAACTTTGAATTCCTGTATTACCAGTATTACGCACCAACAGCCAGCACCATTTTTTTTGTCTGATTGAAAAAAAAAATCGTAATCAAAGTTTTGAGAACATAACAATTATTTTCCTAGAGATTATAACATAGCAGACATCTTAAAACGATCACGCAGTAACGTTATTTTTCTTATTTGAATTTTTATCCTATAATTTTCTTGTGCTAGATTTAAGAAGATTAAAGTGTTTCTTCTGTTATAATAGGTCTTTAGTCACTTTGTTACTGTGTTATTATAATATAATTTAAAAAACTTAATATTTCATTACATAATAATTTTACGCAAACCTGTTTTTTATTAACAAGAATTGCCTTTCTTTTATTTCATATTTATCGATTTAAGTAGCTAGTTCAAATGTTTTGTTGCTATCGTGATTGAATCACAGTGACAAAATCTAAAAATAAAGGTAAATTGCACTACACGACACACCGCGGCAGAGTCGCGACGTGACATTCGTTACATTTCACCATAGGTTTATGTATCCAACACTCTTGTTGTCAGCAACTTCGTTGTGTAAAATCGTTTGCAGCACATATACCGTACATTATCTTTCGAGATACAAATACAAAATGCATACTCTGCATTCCCAGGATTTCGCTGTTGATATAATAAACAATAGATTGTAAAATTGCCAACAGGTTAACTATCTTATAAAAGAGATACTAAGAAGCTTCACTCATATTGTTATCGGCTTAACAACTTTACATTTCACAATAATTCAGTTAATTGGTCACACTGACTATCTGTCATGAAACGGAACGTCGGGATTAGGGTTGTGTATTAATTTATATTATCGATATTATATAAAATTATTATCACATTAATTTGTTTTGTATCATATATAATTAGCACATACGAGTAATATTGGAAGGCGTATTATAAGTACAAATATGTCAGTGACAAACATTTGTACATAATCACGATCGTGCAACTCTTCTTGGCTTCTTATAGATACTACCAGTCTACCACTACATATAACTTATCATAATTTGTTCTACTGCTTCTAATATAATTTGAGGTAAATTGATTATGTTTTATTTTAAAACGTTAGTACACAATTAAATATTTTAATTCGTACTTGATCTGACATATCGACAATCGATATGTTGTCTCGCCTCTCGATATCATCGATCTTCTCTAGACGCCAGACAAAAGTCAAACAAAATGAAATTTTTATCAGTCAAGAATTTTGCGTTTCGGGTGGCGGTGTTGTTTATTGTTTGTTTATAGTGCTTCTTGTTATGAAACATTTATTAAATACATAATGACCATGTTGTCTAGTGCCAAAATAACTCAGTGAAGTTGTTTTAATGTTGTTTATACAGTAGGATTATTTAATGTCTATGAAGTGATTTAGTTAGTGCGGCGCCAGAATGTCTGACGAGCTAGAAGCCCGAATGTGGGATGAGGGGAGCTCCAGGTACGAGTCACGAACTCGGGGCTCGTACTTCGAGTCGGCTTTCGCATCCTCCGAGCACCTCGACAGAGCTCCTTTGTTAGCTGAGGTAAGGAACATAATATTTTAACAAGAATTTTCCATTAATGTTCTATATTTTAATGATATTTTATGTTTGCCAAAAGCTAAAAATAAATAAAGTGCACCTTATATATTGTGGAATAAGCTTTTGTCATTTTTTTCCTATTTTATAGTGTGTGAATACAATGTTAATATGTATATTGTTTACTGTAACTACAATAGTCTTACAATTTCATTAATTCTAATAATGTGAAAAAAAATTTATCAATACATTCATGTTTATTACTTGCATAGATACCTACTAATTTGTTGTTGCTTTTATTTTTATACTTGATTTAACCTTTACATAGTTGTCTGTACCGGTACATAAATAATTATATCATAGAAAAATAAGCTAAGAGTATAAAGTATTTAGGTACTGAGTTATATATTTTTTTAAGGCTTGTCCTACAGTTTCTATAAACAAAGTATTTTCATGAAATTGGTTTTTTGACTCATCTATTATTTAAAACTGACTTAGGTTTTCCTTTGTCACATTATAACTCCAGAATGCACAATCCAATTTTCACAGTTTTGCTTTAATTGGAAAGGTCTTGGACTCCATGAGGTTTGCAGCAAGAAAATTCAGGAAAAATTTTGAGAGAAATGTTTCCAGACAGATTGAGTCACGAGCAACAGCTAGTTACTTATGCATTGCAAAATGTTAAAGTTATGACAAAATATTTTTAGCTGATACAAGTTTCAATAGCTTGTGCTAGAAAATAGAATATAATCAGCAAATATAAGTATAGCACATAATAATTGTCTACTGAATAAAAACTTCAGTTTTGAAATGTTGTTGAAACATCGACTCATTAAGTTTGATGATAATTGAATATTTTCTCATCAATAATAGTTAATATACATTTATCTCAATGATAAAATACATTCATTCATCTCAATGATAAAATACATTCATGGCAGCAGTTCTCTATAACAGAATCTGCATAAAAATGCTAAATATTGATGACGGTTCTTGTCGACAAATTTTTAAAATTAGATCATGTCCGCACTGCGATTTTATTCGCATTTACATACTTAGCTGTAATGTAACACATTGAATTATATGTGTGAATCTGTATTGGCAGAAAAAAAAATCCAATAAATTTTATGAAAAAATTGCGTAAATAAAAATAGCTCTTAATGTTTTAAAAAATTATAGGAGGGCGGCAAAATTGTCCTCTGCCCAGAGCGGCTGATGTGTAAAAATGCCTTATACATTATGTTAGTTACAAAAATTTTTTTATTATACAGTTAAATCATGAAGTCTGAACATATTTCATTTTTATTTCATGGAATATCATTTCAACTTTAATGAACATCCATACATTAATCTTTTATACTAATATTATGAAATATGTGAAAGTGTGTCTGTCTGTTATCTCTTCACACCCTAAACCAACTTTCCTGAAATTTAGCATGGTGATACCTTGAATCCCGGAGAAGGAGATAGGAAACCATTTATCCTGGAAAATGTGAAAAAAAAATTTGGGGTAATAAAATTGTATTTGTAAAATGAAGCTTAATATTTTGTTTTGAGGCCATAAACTTATATTAATGGTTTCTATATATATTAAATATAATAGTTTATAATAATATACATATTTATTGTTTTCAAAATGTAATTGTAGTGTTAGTTTAATTAACGTAATTGGGGTTACACATTTTATTTAACGGGAAAAAAATAAAAATAATGTTATTTTTTCAACAATAACATACTTTATCACTAATTGAAAGTTCTTTGCTGCCGCACGCATTGCTACACCTACCTAATAAAAAATTACAAATCTCTAAGGGTTTTTTTTCCGATTGTCCGCAAAAGAAACAACAGTCAAACCAGGAATGCATTGTTATAAGATGCGTCATCTAATCATTATTCATCAGAAAACTAAAAATTGAGTCAGTTTGATTTTTCTGACTTCCAAGAATACTTAAAATATAATTGACTTCGAGTTTCTAAAGGCACGCCATTCGTCTTTTTTTCGACTTTCAAAAAAGGCGATGGATGATATAGCGGCCTACACATTAACCGAAAATATAATATCAATGTTCTAGTAATTCCGTTAAGGAAAAACCGATTTTGCGCGACGCATGGTCACATAACCATGGATATTAATTTCCATAAAAATGTGAGTAAGTAGGTTATCAGTTGCCCTGCCGCGAGTTTCGCCTCGGTTGCGGTGGTTGCAGTTTGCGTTAGCATTCACCTGTCATGGATTCATAATTAAGCACCATAAATAAAATTTCTAATTTTAAATTGATCGTTTTAGCGAATAGCTCAACCTTTAGCTCAACAACTCAGACCAAACCGACCTGCACCGTTAGATGTCGTTAAAAACAGGCCACTTAGGGGGCAAGCGAGCAGACGGGCTACCTGATGGAAAGCAACTGCAGTCGCCCATGGACACTCGTGATATCTTAAGAGTCGTAAGTGCGTTGCCGGCCTTTATGAGGGAATAGGGATTAGCCAATTAGGAAAGATGGGCCGCCGGTAAACTCACTCACTGAACGAAACACAGGACAACGCCGTTTCACGCCAGTTTCCTGTGAGGCCCTGCTATCACTCCCGTATTAAGTAACTACTTCCACGAGAATGAGCATCCGTGTTATGTACTTGAGATCGGAAAATTTCTCATTGGTACTTGCTACTTGGCCTTTACAGGGGTTTTTTAAACCTGCACCCTCTCGAGCGAACCAAAGGTACGCTCAAAACAAACTCAACAAAAACTGAGTTTTTGAAAATATTCTTGAATTTGCACGGGCCACTTGAAATTCTTCCGCGGCTTACACGAGGTCCTGGGTTTATAAAATAGACAATAACAATTTTTTTATTTGGTAAAGTTAGTAGTGATGAAACCCTAATGTTGATATGGCCCTCGATCATGAAAGTTAACTATTCAGGATCTATGTGCAGGACAGTTACACAGTGTAAATTGTGGCAACCATTGATGACACCCGCCTCGCCGAGGTCACAGAAGCATTTAAAAAATATTCTCAATGAGTCGACAACTAGGGCGAACCCTAGAGTTAAAGTAGTAAATGAAGCCCACAAAATTTTTGTTTTACTGCTTTTGTATCTAAAATCGCAGCATAGAAAGTTTTTTTTATAAAAAAAAGGCTGTCAAAGTGACATAAAAATGTTATATACCCTACAATAATAGCGAAATACATTTGTCGTTTATTTGAATGTTAACTAAAGTTATACGCTATTAGTGAAGTGTTGCTGTGAAATGAAATTACGCGGTGATTTGATTTACTTATGGCATAAAATCAGTACAATTATTCATTACATAACTTATAACTATCGTAATTGATTTTTCGAGTTTTAAGTGCAGAGACTGAAAATGTTTGAATGAATTTTTTTTTTCAAAAACATGTTACACACTTCAACAGGGATATAATCGCGCTTGGATAAATCTGTGTTGATCGTGGACGATAACAAGCAGTCAGCAGTCGCTGGGCTGTTGAAAACATTTCCATACATTTCCATAATCGGCTGCGGCAGTTCGCTTCGCGACCGGGTACAGAATGATACAATTACAAGTAAGTACTTTACTGAATTTATTCGATCAATTTTATGATAAAAACGGCTGTTGAATTTGAACAGATGACAAAATGCACCTTCTTGAAACCTAGCATCAAGATCACTTCCTACTATGAGTCTATGAATATCGAAAAGAAAATAACTAGTAGCTACTCTCCATACAGCGTAATTCCGTCTTTCAGTTACATTAAGGCCCATATTTATAGTCAGCGGTTCAGCGCTTAGTACTCACTAGTCTAGTTGCCAGTCCCAAAGACTTCAGAATATCTCACATAATTAAATGCACATGGTACCGACTCCAAAATTATGAAGATACAGTTGTTTAGTTTAGCCAAATTCTAAAAAAGCCCGATTTAGGAACTAATATTATTTCAAAATTTTCATCTTATAAATTTTTTTTTTTTTGTTTTTTCCTTGGAAGTGGGTTTTTTTATTTTTCTATCACACAGAGGACGTAGGTAGGTCTACTTTCCCACTAGAATGTTTTGGGTACTTTTGATCTGTCTCTACTACTAATTATCTGCTGTAGCTTTATTAACGTTTAGTTATGTCGATTTCTCTATATTGTAGGCATATTTAACATTAACTAAGTATCTGTTTCTATTTTCTCTGTATCCGGCCATCAGCGCAGACTGTACGTGTGCGGTCGGCGTTAGATCAGTCTTACGCCTCAATCACCCTAAAAATATTTTCACAGCAGGTAATTTAAAATATGGTAACAACTGACAAGTGACAACCCTGGACCACGCACGTCTTTTGTCATGTTAAAATAATTAATCATAAAATATTTGTACTCCTACACGGGTAGGATGCATTCGATTATATACTATTGAATTAAACTTGAGTGTACTCAAAGAATAAAGAACAATATTATAAAGTACCTACAAACTATACATATACCTTCTTTCTAATTATCTATTAGATATCGCAGCAGACTTTATCCCTGTCTTACCTAACTCACTACAAGATGACCTTGTGTCTAGTACCAGTAACGCTACTTTTATCTAATTACCCTCCGACTCGAGGCGACCTTAGGGCTATCGTCTAACTGTAGGATCTTAGGCCTCGCCACGACCGACGTCTATAAACTTCGTAGTTCAAACACTTCGTAGTTCAAACATTCATTTCTTTGCTGTTTTGTGAATGCAGTTCTGTCTACACTGTTACAGCGTGTCCGAGCTGCGAATTTTTTCCACTAGCTCAGAGTTCCAAAAAATTATATGCAAAAAAAAAAATCGCAGCGCAAACACTCCCCTAGATAAGATTATTCCTTACGTACCTATTTATTGACTTGCCAAGATATTTTGCGAATGTATTAAAGTAGTTACCTAGTTATACAATATAGGCTTATAATACAGTATTTTCCTGCCTTTACGGACAGGAAAATACTGTCAAACTGTTAACTGTTGCAATGCTGTCGTAATTCGTAAGATACGTAATACCTAATCCGCGATCGTGCAAGCTTCCAACAAATCGTTATAAAATTATTATTTTTTAACAAAAAATTTAAACCGACTTCCAAAGGAAAAAACTAAAATAGTACAAAACAAACTAAA
>JAOTAV010003122.1:0-32423 GCA_026546445.1 Cyclargus thomasi | reverse complement strand
GCTGGTAGAGAATGCCACAAGGCATTAAGCCCGCCTTTGTATACAATTGCATAAAGTGTTTTAAATAAAAAAAAAAATATGCACATAACTTACTAAAACAGTTCTAAACATCGCCAAAACTCGGGAAAACCTTTCAACAGTAATAAAAAAGGTTTTCGCTTTGATCTCATTTTGTTACCAACAAAGGGGCCCGACAAATGTGTCGCCACCCTTTTTGCCATTGTTTTTGGCAAATCTCCCATTCATAAATACTTTTTTAGCCATTGTGAGCTTATCTGTCTTTGAGCAGCCATTAAAAAGTATTGTGCAATTATTTACCTAAGCCAGTTGGTTCCCTCGCCGGTTAGACGCCAAAAACTTGTAAAAATAAGTTAGGTTTACGGTATACCCGAAAAAATTGACTCAAATTCCATATTTATTTTGTAACAGCTTGTTTTCTTATGCCATATGATGAAAGTATTAATTTAACTCTAAAAGAACCTTTACGCTTTCGTGACGTATATTTAGTGATAGTTCCAATACCTAATATTATTTACTTACTAATTTTTATTCAATAAATAGTAAAGTATGGTTGGATCGCCGTAAACATAACTTTTTATTAAACGTCAAAATGTTTGCAGGTAACATTCCGTGCCAAGTTATTTTAATCCCGTATTAGTAAACATAATATATGCAAGCTTTCACACACACTTTTCTTGTTTATTAGTATCTAAAGTAGACTTTATCCTGTAAAACCTTATAACCCAGAGGCATCGACCGGTAATACGGGTTTGTCACAATAATCCGATCAATAATCGAACCCCCTATCCAATTACTGAGACCCGAGGTGCGTTAAGATTAAGATAAGCCTCACCATCATTACCTTAAACTTAAGTGATCATACAAAATCGAGTTTAAATTATATAGCGAAGTCCGTGTCCCTATAATGTTGACAACAGGTTAAAGATTGATTTTCGCTTAAAGTAATTTTGGCCTTTATAGGCATAATGGCTTTAATATATAATGGAAAAATATACCGAATAAAGGATGTCCCTCGTGTTGATAGTCGTTTTATATAAAGTTTTACTTATTTATGTACCATTAAATCTTTAGAAGAAAATGAAAGTGATAGAATTTAACCTTAAATGAATTAAATCAATTTTGATCGAATATAAAGTTTTAATTATTTGCAATTCAATAAATTACATTGAATTTTTTACATTTATTTACTAAGATTCTATTTGCAAATTAATCTGAATGGTTTGAAATAGCTCAATAGATACAATAAAAGACTAGACAGTACCTAGGATCCGTTTAGCTTAGATACTTTTTTGTAAATCGTCGGTGCTTTGTCGGATTATTTTTGTTACTTTTCAAAGGGATAACGCATTACGGAATTTCGCAAAACACTTTCGCATCCCCGACACAATGCACTTTTGTCGTTTGCGCAATTGTTTTTGCGTATTGTTGCATTGTTTTTTGTTGTTCTATTGTGTTTATTGTTTTTTATTGTCCCACCCCCGCTTTACACCCCTTGTAAGTGGATAATCTGGTGTAGATTATCAGTTGTCACTGGAAAAGCGTTAAGTCATGACGTCCGTGTAAAGTGAAGATTAGTTTTGTTGAGAATTGTGTTGTGTCAATTGGATATGGATATAGACGATACTAAGATAGAGGTGTTTCGCCCGTGGGAGGAAAAGGTATTTACATAATTAACTATATGCCTTTAGTGTGTATTGAAAATCTACTAGAGGTCGCCCTGTGGTGACAATCCGACCATACAGTTTTAAATCCATCGTGTAGTGGAGCTATAAAAAATATAATCTATTCTCAATTCAATCACTGACTTCGATTTGGCATATAGGTCTGATTATTAAGCCATTAAATTGTTTTTTAAAAACATAAACTTCGACCATAAACAAAAGAATATTTCGTGTAAGACTATCGTGTCATGAGGAAATATTGTAGTGTGCGTAACATTTTATGTATTAAAAGTATCCAAAATTTAAGCATATTTAAAAATAATATTAGTATTCCACGCTCCTCCTCCATATCAACTATAACTAGGAGAAATTGCATGCTTTTATATCTACGTGTCTTTCGTAAAAAGGGGTACAAAGTTTGCCGCTCGCATATAGGTAGATATACTTCCACACTAATGTTACAAATGTGTGAGTGTGTTTGATTGTCTCTCTTTCTTTAGCTGAAATTAGGTATGCACACACTTTGAGTCCCAGGGAAAGGTTTTTATTCCGACGAAATGTGCGGTTCCCTCGGGATAAACGATTTTTGGTGCAACGGATTTGAGGGCGCCATCTAGTTAATATAGTAAATATAACAAAGTAATTATTATATTTTATGTACACTAAAAACAGAGGCGAGTTTTTCCCGATGTAATTTTTTTGTTTTCCACTCTTTTGTTTTGCCCAATTTAAACCACGTTAGATTCCTACGAGTAATTCAGTTTCGTCTTTTTGAATCGTTTGTTTTAAAATTAAACTAACAAATACTAACTAAGATTACCGAATACACAACCAGCCCACTTGATCAATTGCGTAACTATAGATCGATATATCAATTTCGTTTTCTCCTCTAATGAATGTGATTGTTTGTATGTATGTATGTATGTTAATGGAACGAACTGGCACACCGCCCACTAGCAGATGATGGTATTGTTAAACAAACGACAAATATTGAAACTCTGTCGACACAGTGTTTAAACAATAAAGGCTCATAGCCAGAGAAGCTTGGCTAGCTCGACATAAACTAGCTATTGCCAGCGCCTTCGCTCGCTTGGAAGTCGAAATTCGAGTATAAGTACGAATATTTGGGTACATGATGTGTTAGACCAAACTCTCTATCCTTTTTACTAAGTCAACACCAAAAATTAAGTCGATTGGTTGATTCGTTAAGCCGCTTCGGAGGAGTACGGGAACGATTATTGGTGCAAGAGAATTTAAATGATTAGTCTACAATACATTTGATACAGGTGTTAGTCGGCACAGTGTTATCCGGAAGCAGGCCGAGTTTAACCGCACGCACTAAACTAAAGATAATTTTAAACGAGGTTCACGTAAACATAGATTTACTTAAACCTCGTTCAAAATATTGTTTATTACATCAGCATACCCTGAAAAAGCATACGTATATAAGTAATATTTTGGTTTTTATGTGTTTTTAGTTATTGTACAATATTCTATTTTGTCATGTAAAATAAAAGAAATTATTTATGTTCTTACGTAAAAGACCAAGCTTAGAATTTATTATAATATACACTTCATACATTTTACAATACTTTGATACAGCTATGTTGCAACAGAATATTTGCTTTAAAATTAAAATTATTGTACTTATTACAACTACGTGAACCTTAGTACTGTACAATTATAGCTGTATGCTTAAACGTTAGATGTTAATGGCGTGATAAGCACATTTAAGAACATAGCTCGGGTAATCACCTGTTAATACTTATTTCTATAACTCGTAACGTAAAGGGTTAACACATGAGTGCTGGGGATATTTAACTGCTGTACGTTGTTAGGACAACTTATATCTTTGAAAACTTCTTTAGAGGCGTAGTTAGTTAGTGGCGGCATTTTTCATTGCATTGGTGGACAATGTAGTGAAGTACTTCTGTCAAATACGAATTTAAAAAAAATGAAAAAAGTTTTTTTTTTACCTCGCGGCGAATATAAAACTGCTTTAACCATTTCTACCGACACTCCCATAGTGTAAACTGTTTTTTTTACGCTTATTTTTCTATCAGAACAGTTAGCATACCGCACTTACTATACAGACAGAAATAATTACGCATTCCACACACACATCTAGTATGTTTATTTTTGTATTTTCTCGTAAACTCCGCGCTGTAAAGGATCATCATTACGCAAAATGGCATTTTGTACATCACTCAAACCCGTTCTGACCATGTATCATATTCAGAACAATATGGCATGTCACGACATTTAACTGGAAATGTAAAACTAACCTTATTACAGGAGAATGCAGTTCATTTTACAATGCTATGTTTGGCGTGTAAACGCAGTACAATTTATTAAAAATTGATCCTTTTGTAATTAAGACTTGTGTTTCCTACGGTCAGTGAACTAAAAAGTATTTTAAGCAACAAAACAACAAAGTGCAACGTTATAATTTTTTAACATCTGAGCCTAAAAAATTGCTAACACAAAAACTTATTTTAAACATAAGTAGGTTTTCTTTCAAAACATTTTTGTCTTTACACAAAACACCATCTAACGACTAATAAAAAGTTACTTAAAATATAAGGTACAAAAAAACACATTATCTTTTTAAAAATGCATTATAATAGCAGCAAAAAACGAATAGAATGTCTATCATATACGTACTTTAAGCTTTTATCCAAACGTTTGTAACCGCCCAAAATGGGGATACAAACGTATATTTTAGCTAAACGACACTTTATTATCTCCGTGTTTATCCGTTTTGTGGAATCGGTACTGGGATTAGAGTAAATTGTGGATAATTGGTCCGACGGCAAACGACAATATAATCTTCCAGAATATAATGACACGGCTCGCTCACGCCATAATCGAGTGACAAACTATTTAAGTTCCCGAAACCACAGCCGGTGGCACCGCCTAAACGACGCTTAACGACCCGTAAAGGTTTATCTACCGTGATTTAGATCGTGCAGAAACTTTCAGAGATGTTTTCTTTCATTTTTCTTTTGTACAAAAATTACATTTCTGGTAAACGTTACAGGTAAATAATTCGTAGAGTAATTGCTATTCACAACAGTTAAGCACTAACGTTTTAGGGAATATTTGTATTTATGGCAATTATTGAGTCTGAAATCTTGAAATATTTAAAAATTGCATCTTATTAGTATGTTACGATTTTAAAATATTTTCATTGGACATAACAATTCCAGCTAATATATTAAATTTTTTGTACAACGCCACATACTTAATAGTTTAAACATATTTCTAAGAACACCCTTCCATTACGTCATTCACAACGTTTATGTCGTATAATTAAACTTAGATTAGGTAAGTTGCCGATTGTCAATACCGGCCCCGAATACTCAAATGAATAGTAATTTTGTTTTGGGATTAAATCGTTCCAAACACGCGACAGAACCACTTTTCTATTCGAGTTCTCTCTCGAGTCGGGCCCCAACCGTCATTTTACACAATTTTACCCAATTGCTCTTCGTTCTTAGAATTAATTTGATATTAGCGTTTGGAAACGCAAGGTGTGGCGCATGATGGTTAGCATTCTAACCCGTCTTTAAATTATATATAGATATGTTCCTTTATTAACTCATGTATAATTTTATCGATTTAGTCTTAAAACTTAATGATACTGTTTAGTTTTTGCTATTGCCCAGTGCCAATCAAATTAAATGATTACTGATCACGGTAATCTCCAATCGATCGGTTAAATCAGGCAACGGAATAAGCCCTACTATCTGCATAATATTGAGCTCACTCAACGATATTTTAATGATGAATGAAATCACTTTAAACTTTTTTTATTTTGTTACAGGAAACTCAATCCAGTGCTGCCGAGCGATGGAGTGGACGAGGGCCGGAACACAATATGGCCCTTCAACAGATTCTGAACTTCCAAGAAGCGAGAGCTCTTCATAAAACATCCCTCCCGATCTACAAGGAGAATGGATTACCCTCCCCACCCGGAGTGAATCATTATTACGATCAAACAAAACCAGAAAAATTCATGGACGGCCACTACGACCCGAGAGCCTTGGAGCAGTTGAAACTGGAAGCTGAATTCAGAAAACTCATAGAAAGATCGAGCAATAACGAATCCTTAAAATATTTTCAACACATGTTTGAAACGAAACATAGGGAGTTAAATGGTAAAACAAATGAAAAAGATATCAGCGAAAACGATTCAGAGAAGGTGAAATCGAATTCGTCATCTCCAAAAAGAGAACAAAACGATAATGTTCAGGATAAATCTCCTCGGCGGTCTTCCTCTGAATTTTCTCCGTCTCGAGATAATCACAAGTCAGCTTCATCTAGTCCTGTACTCGCAAATACTCCTCCTAACTCATCCCCATTAAATCACCTACAAAATATGCAGCCATTCGATTTTAGAAAATTTAAGAACAACGAAATTAATCACGAAGAAAGAAGAGACTTTGAAGCCAGCTCAAGAAAAAAGACGAAGGCCGATATACTTAGACAACAATATTTAAATTTTCCCCTACCTAACAACCTGGGGGTCCCGCCGTTATCATCATCACTTTGTCATCAAGCAGCTATGGTAGCTGCTCTTAGTCAAAATCCAATGGGTCTTGCTTCACTACAAGCTCTTCTTCCGCAAATATCTTCAAGATCCGATAGTAGTGTCGACAATAAATCTAACCTCGATATAAGCAAAACAAGAAACAGTATAAGATCTGATGAAGAAAGTGTTCTTAATCTTAGCAAAGATGCTTATGCAGAGGCAGCTCAGAAGACGCGGGATTTAATGATTGGTAAGAGTTTAATTCCCCCTAAGAGACAGTGGGGCGCATCACAGATGCCATTAAACCTCGGCACTCATTTCGTCAATCCTACGACTGGCAAGAAAAGAGTACAATGTAACGTGTGTCTGAAAACATTCTGTGATAAAGGTGCATTAAAAATACATTTTTCCGCTGTTCACCTCAGGGAAATGCATAAATGTACAGTAGAAGGTTGCAGTATGATGTTCAGTTCGAGGCGATCTAGGAATAGACACAGCGCTAATCCAAACCCAAAGTTACACTCACCACATTTAAGGAGAAAAATATCACCCCACGATGGAAGAAGTGCACAATCCCATTCAGTTTTAATTTCGCCACATGGTTCTGGACTAAATATACCTCCAGTTATAAATCCTATGAATCCTTTTGGATCGTATCCTCTTCTGAATCCATCTAACAATATGAGGCAATTTCCACCAAACATGAAACTAGATTTTAAAAATAACATGAACTTCTCTGCAATGGATCAAACGTTATTATACAGACGAGAATCTAGTTCTGCTGAAATCAGAGATCAAGATGGTCAAGGGGAATCTGATGAAGATGATGGTATCGTAGTTGTGGCTGGAGATGAAGATGATGATGACAATGATCACTTAATGGACAATCACTACTATTCCCAGCTAAATAAATCAATGGGATCGGTAGACGATTCAGAAGCTGAGTATGACCAAAACAATAGTGACAATAATGAAAGTTCAGAAAAGAAAAAAGATGAAAATACTGGGGCCGAAATGTTAAAGAGGAAGCGTAAAAATCTGAACCCTACTCGTCTGCAAAATAATTATTCATCGCATAATGATGATGTAAATAGGAGTAACTTAGATTATAAGGCTAAAACTGAAGATGGAATTGACTTAAAACGAGTGAAATTAGAACATGACGCTGACAATGTTGAAAGTGATAGAAAATCTAACTGCAATGATGTACAAAAAGAAACCCCACCTGTAAAATCAGAACCAAAGGATGTCGACTATAATGTAGAAGATTTAAGTGTGAAAGAAGAACCTGTAGAACAGCCAAACGCATCAAAAGCAAATGAAGATTTGAATTACAACGACGCTTATTCATCAGAAAATTCACTCAAGAGATTAGAAAGCTTATCGAGAGGAGATTTTCCTATTTCGCACAAAAAATCTGACCATGGTTTAAGACCATATAACTCGAATGAGACACATGATTATTCCGATAGATCACCCGCCTCGTCAGCTTCCAGCTACGATAATATTCCCGAAGACTGTAATCAGATTCATGGACATTTTGACAATGGATATTTTTTAACTATTACCGACGTACCCGTCGACAGTGACAATCCCCTCAAATGTAGAGTCTGTGATAAACTATTTCAAAATATATTTATTTTAAGGACCCATTATCAAAATGTACACTTAAAAGTGATGTACAAGTGCAATTACGACGGCTGTGTGGCGGCATTCACCTCCAGACATGTCAGAGACAGACACAGTTCCAATGCAAATTTGCACATGAAACTTCTAGAGCACAAAATCAACGACTCTAACTTTTTAAGTAAAGCAAAAGAGCAAATCGAAATCATATCAGTTGAGGAGAAAGAAAGAGCAATAGCATACATAGATTCTCAGAAATACTACCAAGCTAAGAAACTCGACAAACCGAAAAGCTATTTAGATCAAAACCATCTTAGTACCGCATATCACTCGTTGCAACTGCGAGATTCCTATCTCAATAATCGAGATCTGTTCGCCCAGCATCCGTTTTTATTGACACCGTTTGGAATGCTTCCAAATTTCCCTCCTCTGCCATTCAGTTTTCTACCTCCGGGCCTAAACTCGTTCGGCTGCCAAAACTTTCCACCCTCCTTGCAAAAACTGAGCTACTGCGTCGAAGAAGAGGTGCCTACCTTGAACAAAGACGGCTACTATCCTTGCAGGTGTTGTAGGGAGTGTTTCAAGGACTTGAATAGCCTGAAAGTACATTGTGAAAGTGTTCATAGCCAGCAACTGCATAAGTGTCTAGTGAGTTGGTGCAACGCGGCTTTCTTCTCGAGGACTACCAGAAATAGCCACAGTGAGGCACACCTCAATCAGATACAGAACAGAGTGCAATCGTGAAAATGTAAATTAAGACTTTGTTAGTAAAGTGATTTTCGAGACATGCTCTGATTATGTTCTTATGATTACTTAAGTAGTTGTAATGCCGAGTAAAAGAAAATGCATGGACTTTTTGTCAGTTGATTTGGCGACTTAACTAATCATATTTTAATGAACGTGTGTACAGTTGAAGAAGAAATTCTAAAAGCCTAATAACGAGTTGCATTTGTGATTAATTAGGGTAACCAAATAATAGTTAAGCCAGTACCTAGTATTCTCTGTAGACGAATATGGAGCTACGTAGTTCAGTTTCTCGTTGTAAATATCGATTCAATTAAGGCGGAGCACTCGTAAAATTTTATTAATTTTACCGTGTAACTTATCTTTAATTAATCTTAAAGTTAACTTAGTTAATTAATCAGCTCATATTAAATTTGTCCCAGCGAGACTTTTGAAAATTAAAATTTTTAATTATTATTAATTTGAAGAAGTAAATTATACAAGGGGGTACAATTTTGTAAAAAGCCTAGAATATACCCGCCATATTGAACAATTCGGCTTATTAATATCAACCCCTTTTTGATAAACATTCCATATATTTGTATTGTTATAATATAGCGATTAAAATAAATTATCTTAGTCATAAATACAAAAGCAATGTGTGTTAATATAATGTTGTAATATAATTTAAGTGAATACTCAGCATTAAGGTAATAATAATGTATTTACGTTTCTATGCATTCCTTAATAATAATTGTGCAATATTGTAAAAATGTATCATATTATTCAGGTGTACTTAATTATAACTATATTTAGGTGCCTCTTAACAGACGTATAAATTTTAGTTTTCTATATTTTTTAAATTGAAATAAAAAATTTAGTCGCAATATTCATAGAGGCAACAGAATAAGATGGTAATACGTGTTCATGACGTCACTAAATTAGGTTTACAGAAGTCTAATCAGGAACTCTGCTCTAAAACTACACTTTCTCTATACGACATCAGAACAAGTCATATTTTTCAAGTTCGTTAGAGTAGGACTCAACAATACGATTCGTTCGTTGTTGTCTCAAAATAATTTCGAAGTTCAGCTCAAGATTTGAAAAATATTATTAATGTTATTAGGTACTTAGGATGTACTATCAAAGGGATAAGTTTTATTCGTAATTTGTCGCTTGAGCTTGTAGCAATCCGACTACATAACATAGATCTACAGAGACTATGATGGTACATCTAAGTAGCTATAAATTACTATTCTAATCATATGTATAAGTTTACACCCCCTTATCCATAAATATATTTAAACAGTTTATATTAAAATTATTTAAAAAAATAAATATATATTAAAGAATTACAGTGAATATAGTGGAAACAGTGTAAGTAAAAAGTTTCATTAATATTTAAACAGTGTTTAACTTATCAACATTCATTGTCCCTTTCTGTCATGTGACGTTTTCAATATTCCTGAAAGGGACTGCAAATGTTGATTAGTTAGACACTGTTTAAATATTTTTATGAGAAAGGGGGTCATTGTATGAATGTATGAGTTTGTAACTTATATTATTGTAATGTTTCATGATGCATACATCTCACAATAAGGCAATGAATATAAAATGTACAGTAATTTAATCAATATCTTTTGCTATTCTGGTGCTAAATATTACAAATATTGTATCACTGTAAATTATTTTCAAAGTTTAATAGTTAAATGCGTTGTAAGTTTGTATGATATTGTAATTTGTATATTGTAAGTAAGAACCAAAAAGTATTAAAGCATGTTATACTTCCTTTGCCAAACGACTATACGTAAATAAAGTTCAAAATACAGTAATACATTTTTTAATTTGACAATCTATTTCCTACTAGCATTTACATGTGGCTTGCAAAAATGCAAAATTTGTAAGTCACACAATACCGAGGTATTAGGGTATTGTGTGACCTACAAATTTGCCTCTTCCTACTAAAATCGCTTCATCCATTATCGATGAAACTTAACGAATAGTATAAACCTTAATATTTTTATAGAGAGAAATAAGGTACCTATCTGCCAGAAAAGGGACCTAAGAACCATACTAATATTATAAAGGATGGACAGAAACATAACCTATTTTGGTCTTGGAAAAATATCATGTTTTCAAAATATTTATATTCTTACGCGATTTTCATACTCCAAGCGAGCGAAACCACGACCTTATTAATACCTATAAAGTTGGATATATTATATAAAGAAATATTGAAGAAAAAATCGGCCAAGTGCGAGTTGGAATAGTAAGTAGTTTGAGAGCCCACCATTTATAATTAATTTTGTTAGCAGCAGTAGTAAGGAAAATACAACAATTTCACAGTACTTAAACTTGCTTTTCATGCACTCATTCCACTTTATTAATTCATCATTTACAATAAGTTTGTTTTACACGACCGGTTTTGATTAAATCATTTCAGGTGTCACCTGAATAAAACTGTAAAACATGAATTTCCATCAAGAAATTACAGTACAATCAATGTCATATATCTAAGTATTTTGTGAACACTTTAAGTGCCTACTAATTGACATTATCGATCGAGCAAAAAATAACAAAAAGAAATTGTTGTGTTAGCGGCACAAGTTTCAAGTCTCTAGCTATTACCGTTCTTGAAATACAGCTTGGAGACAGAATGACGAACATACAAACAGACATCGAAGTCCTAGTAATAGGGTCCCGTTTTCACCCTTTGGGTGAAATTTTTGAACTCCTATAAGAACAGTTACTGAACAAACTCTCTGCTTGAGTTTCCAAAAACAAAATCGCAACAAAATTTTATTTCTGTCTAATGTGGTAAGTTTTTTCATTCATTTTACATCTAACTGCAACATCGAGGAAATTGGTTCTTATCATCGTCATTTAGTCGGAATAAGTTAATTTTAATGTGTAGTACTGATCTTTCTGACTGAGTTTCATAAAACGCGACCACTAATAGTACGCTACTAAACCCAAGAGTAAACTAATGAAAAATTTAATCGGGCACTGTTTGCCCGTTAGCGTGTCAGGCTGTCACCGTGTAACGAGCGTGACATTTACGTCTCGTCGACATTTGACTGTCGTCAAGTCGCGTGACACGGCGTGTTAATATTTAAGCCCCCATTACCGGCGACATTCCGAAAATTGATTTCGTGCCTCGAACTAACAAAAAGTGAAAATTGAATTGAACACTACAATAGTCTTTTGTCGTTGTCGAATTCATTTGGCGTTCCGTTATCATTTTCGTACATGAAATCTATTGATTTCATGTACGAAAATGCCAATGCCAAACTATGACAGAAATTGGTTGGATATGAACAACAAAAACTAAGGAAACGTAACTCCTAGAACTGTTTTGAATTTGGATCCTCTTCGAACTATCTTATGTCTGCCCGATATCGCTGAAGGTCAACGGATTGAAAATGTGTACCTAACTATAGATTTTCGTCACTGATTACTACGTCTGTTTGGCGAGTTTACTCTTCCTTATTTTTTATTATTCCTAGTCAGTATTACTTTGACAGTACAGTGGGGATGCTAATGAACAGTAATAGAACACACATCGACAAAAAAGTTGTTTGTTTGTATGTTTGTACGCGCTACTCTCAGAAACTACTCGACGGATTTAAATAAATCTTTTTTTGTTTAATAGCTTGTCTAGATCTGGGCAACATATAGGACACTTTTTATTCCGGGAAAATGTATGGTTCCCGCGTGATATACAAATTTTTGCGCAACAAAGTTGCGGGCACCAACTATTTCCTTCATAAAAAGGTCGGCAACGTACTACTGAACCCTAATAAAAGGCCTATTCGCGAAGTATTGTTGCATCAAACTGCTACTCCACTTAAGCTGACGTCACAGATATTTACATAATCAACCACCACACACACATACATTTGCATTTGAAATTCGAACACTTTTAAAGCTTTGGGCAGACAGACGAATAATAATTACTTTATACGTCATAGATTTTTATCGTATATCACTAAATGTCCAATCCGATTTAAATTAATCACCTAGAATGTAGGTACAATATCACAGAATTGTAATGGATATAAAACGAACTATACAATATAGACTTCTTCAGAGTACTTCGCACAGGGTTGAGAATACAGCATACTTAAAGATGTTCCGTTGCACTCAGAGACATTTAATGATGATTAAAGTAGAGCTTCCATAGCTTAGTGGGTAAAACCTTTGGTGGAAAAACTCGAGAGGGTGCAGGTTCAAACCCCGGTGGAGGTGTTGTGACACCACTGAGACATTTTCCGATCTCAAACATAATACGGCTGGTCATTGAAAGCCGTGAAAGAGCCATGCTTCGGCACGAATGGGCCGGCTCGACCGGAGTGATACCGCGGCCTCACGGAAAACTGGCGTAGGGCTGTGTTTCATTACTGAATGAAGTGAATTTACCCTATTCCCATTTCCTATTCCCTCATAAAGGCCGGCAACACGCTTGCGACTCTTCGGATGTCGCGACGGGCGACGGCAGTTGCTGTCCATCAGGTAAGCAGTCTGATCGCTTGCCTCCAAATATTATAAAAAATGAAATATCTTTATATAATGTTAAATAACATAATATTCTTAATTACTATTATGCATTTGGTCAAGATTGGAAAAAATTTGTAATTTCCATACAAAATGCGATTGTAAGCAAAGTGTTGTGTGGTCAATTTTATGTTGATAATCGCGGTGTGTATAGAAATTTGCCAGAAGGTAAATGAAACATACCGCCAATCTTGAGCAAGAAAGTTAATAGTAAATATACTGCATTCAATATTATTCAAGCATAATAAACCCCATGACTGTTTAAAGTTAAAAGATGTGCACACAGCCTTAATCTCTTCGTCAAATCAATCGAAACTTTGAATTCACTTTAAAACACACCTTAATGTAATAACATAAGAGTGAAATTTAGTTGTAAGATCAGTAGAAAGGTACTGTGGTTGGCGCATTCAAAATAAGAATCCGAACGTCCTGTTGTCAGCAATTTGTTTTGAAGAGAACACTTCTAATTCGCAAAAAGAACGAGGCTTCTATGTTTAAAAAGTAACGTCACGCGAGCTTCCTAAGGCTGCGTTCATTTATTTTGGAACTGAGTAAAATTTTACTTTTGCTTATTCTGATTTTTATACACCGTAAAAATACCATAATTATATGGATAATAGATGACGTTAAATAATCTCATACTTCGCAATCACAACAAATTGTAAAGACTATAATGTTATGAAAATAGCCAAAAAAATCGTATTCGGTATTGTTAGTCTTACTCTTCAAAGCGTATTCAGTGTCTATGTTTAACTCTACATTTTTTCTTGAAACTTCTCTTGCAATAGTTGACGTAAATGTTTAAAATTTAGAGAATTATTAGAACTTAATAACGTAACAATTAAAATCACTTACGTCATTTGTCCACCACACGCCGACACCGAAAACGATGTCAATTGTTTCAGGCCGATAAAATTCCACTTTATGATATAGTCTACAGGTTTCATTTAGCTCTACGCCACAACAGAGCTGCGACGACATTGGCTTTACACCAAGGTTGGTAGAAAATGAAGCCAATAGCCTAGATCTGTACATCATAAAGTGACAATTTTTCAGTTTAAAATAATCACGTTTTCGTCTAACGGCGGCGATGCATAAACAGCCTTAAGATTTAATAAATCTAGATTTAGCAACGTGAACGCACCCTTACATCCAAAATTTGAATATGAAAAGTTTGAAATGGAGCTTTCTAGACGTTTTATATTTTTTTCGTTTGCCGTTAATGAGTGTGGCTTCTAAGGGAGCAGAATTCGGGGCTCATTATTAACATAGGCAATTTCGTTCGGAAATTCACAATTTAATGTATAGTTCGCGTTAGTAATCATGGTGTGATTCTTAAATTGCATGTTTTTCACTTTAATTTTCATAGGATTTTATTGTTCTGTAAACAGGATTTTTTGTTGAAATGAAAAGTAAGGTAACATTAAAATGTCGTAATCTTGCAAATCTGCTAAAGTTTTTGACAGGAATTTGTCTATTCAGCAGCGACCGAATTTTCGAAGATGGACCAAACCTGGGAGGAAACCTATAGCCAGTCGGTTATATACAGAACAGAATAAAAATGGCCCAAAGAAAAGTTCTCCGAAGCACTCGTTCCTCTTTTAGAGTAAAAAAATGTTTTTTTACGGCTATATCTCAAGGGAAGAAAGGAATAGGTAAAAACTTTGTAAACTCACTCGATGATACACTGCGCTAAAATTACTTCACGACAAATTTCTGTGTAGCAGTAGTATTTCTCTGGTCAAGTCGGCCCATTCGTGCCAAAATATAGCTCTCATTAACAAAATCTATTACATACCAATGTTAAAAGAAGGGTAAAACCAACATAATTTTATTCCCATCCATCGCCATAAATTTCTAATCCATAGTTTTTCATTTCCAGCCATTGCATCATCACCATCCATCTATTTAGATCGTAAACATACATAAGAGATAAAGGCAATTCTGGGATTAGAGAGAAAATGCGTACACAAGCCTAAATATTGTCGTAATATCTAAACATATTGAATCTACAAAAATCGCCAAATGGGAACGGTAAAATAGAACCACCAACATAAGTTTCTCTTAATAAAATCATTCTTCCTAGAATTTCCTTTTTATTCCTTAAAACTTAGGTTAACTTATTTTTAGAACCTACTTACTTTCTTTTATTTTCCATACTGGATGCATATTATGAAATTCAAAACAGACACGCTCTCCCAAGATATTCAAATTTGGAATTCAGTGCGATTTTCGAATGCCTTTCAAATTTGGAACGTTCTACAACAATTTGTTTGGTATTCGAAGCTCGAGGCTGTCACACTGTGAGAAAGTGTTGTCGTGATTTGATATTTAAATTTCGAATTTTAATTTTCGAAATGCCTCTGGAATTTTGCAACTTTGTATAATGTATAGGTTACTAAGCTATTTATTCATAATTATTTATGCCTGTGGGTCTCATATGTTAATTTCGAATAAATTCCTAGTTTTGTACTGACATAAGCGTCACGTTGGTTGAAATCATGTACAATCAGGAAAGTTGTAACAGATACAGATCGGGGATCTAAGTAATTTGGTCGTGTTATGTCAAACTAAGCCGACTTACATCAACTGGCTCTCTTTCAATTTCCCCCATTATACAATCAGAGAAGTTGAAACGGTCGGGTTATGTCAAACTCAGCCTACGGATCACAAGTAGATCACGGTCACATGTTAATTCCACGTAACACCACCAAATGCCGTAGGTCCGTCAACTGCCTCTCCTTCAATTTATATGTAAATGAATAATAATACGTAGGTTGCCAAACAAATAATTTAGGTCGTTACCCAAGGGACATTTAGCACAGTGTTTGTTTTTAGCTCTATCGATAAATTAAATATTTACACCACAGGCTCTTCTTTAAGTGGTGTGACGTATTTTTCCCCGTAGCCGGCTCGAGACGTCATACATTAACAAGTTGCCTAAGTTTTGCTATATCGCTTTCGTAAACAAAATAAAATTCAAATTGTGCGTTATTTGATAATAAAATTCAAGCATCGACCGAATCGTGCGAGCCTTCGGCGACACGTAACTCTAAATTTCGAATACCGAATCAAATATGGAATGAAATTATTCAAATGTTTTGAATATTTAAATATAGAATGAGTCCTAATTCTGGCTTCAGGGTGACAAAGTGTGAGAACGACATGGCGTGCTACTTTAAATTCCTGAAATATCTACCGAATTTCAGCAGTAATTTAGGAAGCAAATTGCTGTTATTATTGATATCGAATAATCTAGAACTCCTGTGTGATTTATGGTAAATTTGGTAGAGGCACGAAATCAGAAGCTATATTTTGCATGATTATATTAATGTACGCATAATGCTCTGTAGTTTATGTTACATATAAAATATTATATAGCGCGTTAATTCCCGTGTATTAACCTTCTGGACTGCTTTTGAAATTTTAATTAATAAATTTATTTGTTTCTCATTATGACTGTTCACAATATTTATATATATTTTTCTGTTATCTAAAGGTGAAATTTTGTAATAGGCTTTATATTCACTAATCTACACTAACTATTGTAACGTCATTATTTAGCTGTAAGTTTTTCATGTTATTTAAATAAAAGAAATAAATGAATGAACCCCACATAAATGAAATAAAAGTAATTGAACTAATTTGGGTGTCATCCTGCCTATTCTTCTTCATTGTGTTTTGCAGGCTTCACTGAAAATATGATATCGTACTTAAAACAGACCATTGATACTAGAGAATAAGAAAAATACAAGAAAATGTTATAATTATATTTTTTTACAAAGAACACAATCCCATAATACAACAATGTTTATAGTTTATAATTTTAAAGTATGTAGGCAATAGCAAAACAGAGGGAAGAAAAAAATTTAAGTTTTTTTTTAACTTCCCTTTGTTCCCTTTAACAAAGAGTCGAGTTTGTAGTTAGAACTATATTTTTACATATCATTCAATCTTACCATAGTGTTTAATAACACAAAATCGTATCTACACTTACAAACTTGACTCTGTTTTCTTACTTAAACTGCCAACTTTTTTGATGTTGATGATTATAACGCTAACAGACATCACACGCAACGCACACGGAAGCCTCAGGTCAGTCAGCCCGTGCCGATTTCGATTATCGAACCACCTAACACCGTCATTACAGTCAGATGGTCGGCGATATAATTCGATCATCGATTGTAATTTACTTAATTCGATATAGGTAGCAGGTAACTGGAAATTCTGATAAAAACAGGTAGTAAAATATTCAAAACCTTTTATGTTATTTCCTAGCAATCAGCTTTGAATTGGGAAACCGTTTTCAGTATAATTAACGGTATATATGGCATATATCTTTAAAATATAATTTGAAAAATGTAAAGCTTCCGCGAGATAAATGCAGAAACATATATTTTTCTATGTCTAATTTGTATTTCGAACCAATCTTCTTAAATTGGATTTTATTTATGTTTCAACAGCAGCTAAGTTACAAAATGAATTACAAACGACATTAAAATAATTCCTAATTCAAAATTTTCCCACGTCGTCTGTCTCGACTGGCACATGCACGGCTACATTCGTCCGTCCCGCTCTCGGAAACCGGCGACAAACAATGACATCTAGAAAACGTCGCGCTGGCCAATGACATAACGGGGCGATGCCATTGGCTAGTTGTGTAACACGGATTAAAATTTTCTAAATTTGAATTGTAAAATATGAAATAGAGATGGAGTAATTACGTCATATTATTTTTTTGTTTTTATAACTTCAACTTGTGGAGAAGCACTACGCGGCGTAGCAAAGTCTAAGTTTCGTAGCATGCCAAATTTTTAACATTGATTCAGCATATTTATCGCTCCTATTTTTTATTTTCAGTTACTTTTTGATATATTATTCATATTTGCTTAGCTTTAAATAATAGTACATTATACATTTTTTAAACTTTCATAAAGCTCTTCTTGCTATGTTCTGTGATGGCGGTATATAGAGCTATTTTTAAAGATGCTAAAATAAACGTAATCGTATATCGTAATACAAGTACATAATATTTATTTTTAATTTATTGTATATATATTTGGTATGCATGGCATGGTAAAAAATGAGGCATAATAATTATTGTGACCACACTAGGCCACTTCGGTTTTGTGTATAGGAAATTCCATCAACATAACACAGAAATATTATAACAGTTATCTTATATTCCGCATTGAAATCTTTTCATCTAATTTTTACATGGGCGGCGTGACGCGGTTGGCCACATCTGTCACAGTAGCCGCACCGCCATTGGTGGAAAGTGTCACCGTGTCGCCGCGCGCGACACTTGTGATTGGCCGCCGGGTACACGCCCACCGGGTGCTCTATATTTAAAAAATTGGAGAGTTTAAGTATTATATGTTCCATGAGAAATGAGCTGATGAGGTATTTAAATTTTAATATGTCGAGTAAAAGTTGTTAGCATTTTTCGTCAACATCAACGGAATAAAATAATTAACTCGTGTGGAAAATAATAGGCTTCAAAATTCCTTCCAAAAAGTTTTTAATATTATTAGCAATATTGGTAATGACGAGTATAACGAGGGATTTTATAATTGTGTGACGCTTATAGTATTCTTATCTATTTTCGGATGAAAATAACTTGGCACTGAATTTCATACAAATGTTATAACGATTACACTAAAGCGCGCAATGGTGCGGCTATAGCTATAAGTTGGCTCAAACTTTCTATTGAAAAGACAATACAATACTCTTTAGTAGAGATGTTCGTAATATTCATGTTATTCGCCTTCTGTCTGTCGCCTTTCAATAATAAACTATAATATGATATAAACGTGACAGTATTACGTTACGTATTGTCACGAAGCCTATCACTCTCACTATACTATAGTCTCAGTCTATAGTGACTAGACATCATTGCCTTATTATCACATTGCATGGCACTATACTATAGTCTCAGAGACTAGACAGCATGTCGTTTCGGATGCGGATAATTTGTCACGAGCGGGCGCGTCGTGTCCCGCAATCAATAGTTCCGCGCACGCCCGCCGCACCCCCCACCCAGCACACCCCCGTCACCTCCACGGTCCACGCCGCGATTAGCTAATAAGTGCTCATTATTAAAAAAAAATGCAAAGTACCCGTTTGGTATACGATTTATAAAAAAATATGATATGGGTACTAAGAAGTAAATACTATTTGAATGCATATTTCGAAGCGTAAGTAAAAAGGTCAAATAATAGGAATTAATGTTAATGTGGTGTTCTATACTAGGTTGACCATTCCGTGTCTGAAAATGAAAAGCCAGATAGCTGACTTTATCATAAGTTTTTTCTTTAGTAAATAAATGCACCTTCAAAATGAACACAATTTTTGATTAAAACCTATCACGTAAAGATGATATAGTTTTTTATAATTTGGCAATAATGTTATAATATAAGTTAAAACAGAAGATTTCTTAAAGTATAAATCAAATGCATAATCCTAAATTGTTTTTGTGTTGCCTATATTATAAATTTAAGTTTTTAAAACATAGATAGTAGTACGTACCCTCCTAGCCTATTCGTTATAATCTATCCAAAAATATAATTAATTCTGACTTTGTATTGATGATTTCCGATATCACTAGTACGTGAATTTTTTACGTAATCTACTAAAACCACCCATACTGTAAGTATTCTATCTTATCCTTAATAAACTTTACCGGCTAATAACAATATAACCCAAGTGCTCACATAAAACCCGAAAAAAACAAACTCAACCCTTAAACACAACCCCGAATAAAAGTACAATAAAAAAGATGTGCGAGGAAATGAAATGGAATGCAAATGTACAAGTGTTTCGAGGGTTCTTACGTTCGTACTTCGTAGGAGACACGGAAAACTTTATTTATGGTCTCAAAGAAATAGTTTTAACGACTTCCAAAAAAAGGAACAGGAAGATTTAGGTTATGATGTGGAGTGCAGGAACCATTACAATTTAAAAATCAAGTTAATTATTTCTAGAATGGCTATTTAAGGTTCGTTTCCAAACCCTACTCGACCTAATTGGAAGGAAAAAAATTTTTGGAACCTTACAATTTTAACTGCAAAGTCCACCATTTTGATTTTTTTATTTTTAATGTACCCAGTGTCACTTGCGCGAATTAAGACGAATCTAACGATACCTCATACGTCACAATCCATGTAGCCGTTTAGGCTGTAGAGCGTGTCAAACAATTATACATACATACTGTCGAAAAACATAACCCTCATAGCGCAGTCGGGTAAAAAGAAAATTAATTGAAAATATTATTTACATTGAATATTTACTACACGGTTTTAGACGGTCTAAAACATTAATTTAAGTGTGACAAAATATCTCTAATCCCTGGTTACGGTCTACGGATACATATGACTCTGTTCTTTTATTTTATCAACAAAAATTTACAAGCTTATTTTACATTCAAATCATCAGTGTTATATGTGATAGTGTTCTTTGTCATATTTTTAACACCCTCGGTCTTAATCTGAAATCCTTAACATTTCAGTACTTAAAAATAGCTTTTTGGGAACCGAACTAAGAAATCTGATTTTTATACCACGATTACCAGAGACAAGTAGAAAGCCTACGCTAGATTAATCTGTCGCACTCGAGTAAATCCAAAAATCTCCCCGACTATATGTAAGTTCGTGATCAATACCAAAAATGCTTTAAATATTGCAATGTTTTTCAACCCGAACGATTCCATCGGAATTACTCGAATATTCGTCCGGAATTTATTTCGGTAATTATAAAATAGTTCAAAACAAAAATCGATGGGTATTCGATTTTGAATTAGAAAAAGGCGGCAAAGTTTTGGAGGGGGCATTCAGGTAGTCTGTGCCAACTTTGGCACGCTAATTGGAGTTTTGATAACTTTGGGGTATGGCTTTTATGAATGCTTTGCTTTGGTAAACAAAAAAAAAACAAAAATAATATGTAAAGCTAGATTTGTGCGGCTAATCTAATATCGAAAATACGTTTGTCACGCTGCCGCTACAAGTGTAGATTGATTCCTTTCTAGAGAAGGGCCTAATATAGGCTACTTCGAAAATTTCGAATCGAAATTGTAACTAATCAAATCTATTTCTGTAACACATTGAGTTTAACATGTTAATCCAGTTGTAATTCGCCAGTAACTGATATCCCGCTGCGAGTTAAATTTAACTACGCCAGTTACAACTTACAGCGAAAATTAATGTTAATAATGACACAAGTTAGGTTAGCAAATTAAACTGTGTGATTAAATGACAGAAATAGTTTAAATGTATCAATGAGTATTGAGTTAATATTATACTGATATCCAAAAGAAAGTTGATCTGTGGCCCTCAAAATATACTATTTATAAATAAAATATGCAAAAAATATATACTATAATAAAACGATTTGTAAATAAAATAACCTTTACATTATCTTATAAGTTTTGAATCAAATTGAAGCTAAAAATATTGGTACGGTTTGTTTTCTTATTGCGAAAATTATGGTCTTTGCCGGGTCTGCCTCCCTAAAATGTATAAGGAAACTTTGAAAAAGGAATTAGGAACATTACGCGGCAGATTTTAAATTTGGAACAAGCGGCCTCCATTCGTCATGTCGCCGTTGCGGTGTATTCGCGACATTACACCGACCGTTGTAGAGCGCACCAACGGTCATGATACTTTACAAGTATTACCACATACTTATACTTATTATATTAGGTTTAAACCACATAATAAAGTATATATACTAAGGTTTAAACTTTATAATGAAATAAGGTAAAGTCTATAAGAAGTAAAAAAGAATCCCGCATAAGAAGCTAATTTCGGCACAACAACGTTCTTTTGTTGCATCTTGCCGAAAAAATCTAGTAATGTTCAGAATTGTTTCCCCAAAAAAAGACAAAAATAATTATAAAAAATGGTGTTAACCTTCTGGTTTTTATTGATTGCACATAATGTCGTTATATACATGTTACGGTAAATAGTTGTAATTCCAAGCTGAAAATTAATTACTTGTTGGCATTAAGAGTGCTTAATATTTATAGCTGATATTATCATATACAGAGTTTCAGTTTATAACCAAAGAGCAATTTTACTATCAGCATCAACGAAACATATAATTATTTTCCAGCCGGCATGTAACTATCAAAATATTCCATCGTCCAACAGCGATTGACTAATGACGTAGTGTGTCGCGCGCAGCGATCTCAAATGGCAGGAGCAAATGACTCGCGATGAATTTAAAATTCGAACGCTAACGAGAGAGGCGGCAATAACGTGATGTATTGTCGAGCTGTCAATGTCAAATGGAACAACACAGCTTTCAAAAACAAATTAATATACATCACACGTAATTGCGTTTTTCTCTATCTAGTGTTTTGCCACAAGTTTTATTATGACGAGCTTTTAGTAACGAATTCTTAGAAAGAAGTAACTTGCTCATAGAGGTGCTTATTAATTTATAGTCTGGCTACTATAACTTGAACCCAACATTTATTTTGACTAGCAACATTGTTATGAGGATGATATTTGTAGTCTATGGGTTTCGGTTACAATTGGATTTCATGATTTCGATACTTGGTCATGATTATTATCAGTTTATAATCTTTTGATTTTAATGAAAGTCATGACAAACATATTTATCTAAATAAATAATAATGTTATGGTAAATATATGAAAGAAATATTACTAACATGAAGCTTTCCTACTGAATAAATTATTTTTAGCCCGACAAAGTAAAAAAAAAACAAATTGGATCAAGTGAAGTAGTAAACTAAAAGGATTCATAGACAAGTAACTAGTGATGGGGAGTTTAAAAATAGTGACGCCGCGGGTGGGCTCAATTATTACCAATTAGCACGCGCGCAGGAAACACTGGGAGTTCTTGTATCTGTGTAGTGTCTATGGAGGCTACTGGCTGTGTGTGTTCAGTCCTGCTACGTTTGATTTTATAATCACATTCAACTACAAGTATCAATGATACAACACATGTATTTAAATCCATCGTGTAGAGGAGCTATAAAAAATATAAGTTATTGTCAATTCAATCACCGAAGTCAATTTGTTTTCTTTCTAGGCCATTATGTTAAAAAAAAAACACAGACTTCAACCTTAAACAAAAGAGTACTTTGTGTATGATTATCGTGTTATGACAAAATATTGTAGTCTGCGTAACGTTCTATTTATTATAAATATCCAAAATTTAATCATATTTCACGCTCCCCTTCCATATCACCTATAACTGGGAGAAATTCCATGCTTTTACGTACGCGTCTTTCGTAAAAAGGGACACAAAGTTTTTAGCTTTATTAATATTTAGATTTTCGTTTTACATAAAAATCTGTTACATGCATGCCTTTGTATATAATTGTACGCTTAAGAATCACTGCCATGGAGAACAGCGCTAATTACGTATAATTGTTCGTCCAGTGTACACTGAGCTCTGTCGTCAAAGCAGCTTGTTCTGACTCCCTTACCGCAGCAGCTCCAGCGGCTTGGACGTCGAGCGGTGTCACGTTGAGTCATGGCCTGGATAACCGCTAATAGCTCTCATTGCCCGCCAATCAGTTCAGCAGACATTTACCGAATATATTACACGTGCAGTGGCGTAGCTAGAAAGGAAGAGGCGCCCTGGGGCCCAGCTAGTGTTTACAGTTTTTTTGTAAATGTTTTTAGGATCTTTTCTTATAGTTACATAAGTAATTGGCATGAGACGTCGGAGCTAAATAGGTCTCTGATCACAAGTTTACAACTGTCTCCCAGTTGCTTCGCCCCTGGACGGGGGCCGACGTTGTTTGCCCCGGACACTAAGCTACGCCACTGGTGTTAGCGCGGGAAACGGCGCCATGTTGGCACGCGTCTAATGGCCGCGTTCCAAATTCAATCTAGCAAGGGACTTGACAATTAACATGCGGCCTATCCTGGCCCTAATAGGATCTCCCAGATAAAGTTGTCATTGATTAATTTGTAAGGTTTGTAACTTACTAATATTATTAATGTGAAAGTTTGTGAGTTAGTGAGCGTGTTTCTTTGTTACTTCTTCATGCTTAAGCGGCTGAACCGATTTCGATAAAATTTGACATGGAGCTAGCTGGTATCCTGGATAGCGCCGCGGGGCACAACTATTATATTAGTAACTTTTTGTACTAATGTTTAATATTATGGAAAAGTGTGCACTGATTTTGATAAAAATTGGGTCGGATATGTTTTGAATCTTGACTCTTGCGATAAATTATAATATATGACATAAGATGCGTGTTCGCATTCTTTTCATTCGCATTCATTCGATTTCTTCTTTTTTATTATTTATTTAATAATTTATGTACAAATAATCAGTTCACAGAGAAAAACTGAAAATTAACACACTTTATTACAAAAGTACGACTTATTCCAATTGGAATCTCCTTCAGTAGACCTAATAAAAGAAATTTTAAAAAGGAGGTAACAATAGTAAGTGCACACGACAATATTAAAAAAAAATTAATAAATAAACTAAAAAATAAATTACGTATATAAACTTAAAGACTTAAAACAATAAATTTATAATATATCATACATACATATAAATATATATATACTAATATATAGTTTTAAATAATAAATCTGATATATAAAATTCTCGTGTCACAGTTTTCGTTGCCATACCTCCTCCGAAACAGCTTGACCGCACAAAAAATTTCATCAAAACGATGAAATTTTTTGTGCTCTTTCGGTATCTATGAGAATCGGCCAGCATCTATTTTACATTCCCCTAAATTTTAAGGGTAATGCAACCCTGAATTTTTTTGGCAAAACAACGTTTGCCAGGTCAGCTAGTAGTTATATAAACGGGTTTATTGATGAAAGTGATAGGCTAAATTAGTGCTCATGTAGTATTTTCTTAAATAGTGCAATTACTCTTATTTTTTTAAGCGAATTTATCGGACTTCGGTGCGGATACTTTTATGTATTTCAATATGTTACAACTTACAAAAGTAATGACTAGTGGTCGCTCTATCGCGGATAGTATATAACTAATCGCGGACACTCGCTTCTAGTCACGTTTTTTTTTACAGAAACAAGAGGGCAAACGAGCAAACGGGCCACCTAATGGAAAGCAACTACCGCTGCCCATAGACACTCGCAATATCAGGGTTACAGGTGCTTTGCCGGCTTTTTAAAAAGGAATACGCTCTCTTCTTGAAGGTTTGTGGGTCGTAACGGGCAAAGCCAGCAAAGCTTTACCGTGCGGGCAGAAAGTTACACGAAAATCGTATTGTAGAAGACTGCCATTCATCAAGACGATATGGGTGGTAAATTTTCCGCGTAGGTCGACGGTGAAATGATGTTCTTTATTATAGAATAGATTTTCGCATAAGTTGCATGTAACTTCTAGTAGTATTTTCAGAGGAGAGCGAGCGTAATCCAAATGCCAAAATATGTCAACAGACAAAATATTAACTGTAATTTATACCACGAGAAATATAAGCCATGTAACGATAACCTCTAACAAGTTTACCAGTACCGGCATTTGAAGCATACCAAACCGACAATTATATTTTGATAAATTATATCTTTTGTAACTTCGACCTCATCGGC
The DNA here is from genome assembly GCA_026546445.1 of Cyclargus thomasi. NCBI lineage: Eukaryota > Metazoa > Arthropoda > Insecta > Lepidoptera > Lycaenidae > Cyclargus > Cyclargus thomasi. The sequence goes on along the minus strand of JAOTAV010003122.1, from coordinate 6,750 downwards.
TTGCCACCTCTGTCGTTAGCTACTCATTCATCAACCTTGCTTGTGTTTAGCGGCAATTAAACGAATTACACAAAAAACTTGCCGGATACATATGAATAATGATTTCTATGCGTGCAGCCCTGTACCAATGACAAATTAAATTAACCGTTCGCACGAGTCTACGCTTTATGTGAGTGTCGTTAAGGATATAATGGCGTGCGCGAATCGATGCGATAATCGTTTGGTACGATTTCACTAAATATAGGGTCACATCTTCCGTGTTGCGTCGAAGAACGATCTTAGACAGTCAAAGTGCCTTCTAACTTTGACATGTGAAATGACGCCTCAATTATTACGTAAAACGAAACTATTCGGTCCTATTCGTTACTTCGGCGATTGGTGGCCATTTTTGATAAGGTTTAATTTTATAGTCTGGCTACTACATAAGTTGAACCTTGCATTTATTTCGACTAGCAACATTGTTCTGACGCCGCCGTCTTTTGTTTCCGGTTAAAATTGGACTATAATTGGATTTCATGATTTTGATACTCGATCATGGATATTATTACGTTTATGATCTTTTGATTTTTTATAATGTATATTTATAAATGTTTATAAATGTTATTTATCTAAATAAATGATATGAAATACAATATAATAAGATAATATGAGAAACATGATTTTGTCTCTAAATCGAGTGTTCAGAGTCCGATTTAGATTATAGCAAGTGAATTATACTTCGAATTACATACATTGTATTTGATTTATAACAAACAACACTTTATCCTATATATCTAAATAAGAACAGCACTTTACTTTTTTACATAAACTTATATCGAAATACTCGTTTTTAGGTCTCATAATCTGATAGATGATCAAAATCTTTTTCTTCGCTATAATTGGGTAATCCACAGACTTTTTTAATTTCGAAGTTTTTTTCTAGGTTAAACTTATAATAGCCAGACTATAGTTAAGACTGTACTTCGCGACACTTTCAAATGTCAATTTGACGTTTGGGAAACTTCAGTTCTATGGATCGTGAAGTGATCGCACCGTCACGCAGAATCGTACATTTTTCCTAGTAGTTAATTTCGTAATTTTTTCAACATCTTTAATTTTTAAACTATATGTTTTTACAGGTGAATGAGTGTGATTTTTCCAGAGTGAATTTAATATTTTTTTGGCAGGCATACTTGCGCCTATTTTTAAATTCCTAGGCCTTACTAACAAGAAGGGTGCTGTAAGTTTGCCGTGTGTCTGTCTGTGTGCGTGGCATTTCTATCTTTAATCTAGTCTTGTAGTCATTTTTATTATATATGTATAGATGTATAGATTAGCCGATGAACCTATTGATGTTTTAATAAATAACACTAGAATCAAAGCGAATAATTTCAACGTCCATAAAAACGTGTTCTACATTTCATGTGTTAGGGTCATAAATTATATAAAAGACCAATTAAGAAGACATTAACATATGCCTCTAGGTGCTGATTAAGTAAGATTTACGTACAAATAATGATACACAAAATCTTCGAGCTCAACCCAAAGAAATGAAAATAATGCTTACATTTTAGCAGTTGTTTAATTTAGGGCTAGGTTATCCGTCACTTATTCAGTAACAAATAATTCACCACCACAAATATTAACACTACTAGGTAATAATGTGAGTTTGTTTGTTAGAATATTTGTCAGAAAAACAGCTGGACGAATTTTAATGCAAAAGTGTACAAATAGAGTTGAAGTCAATTATTTTTTACCAAAAAATTAAAACCGATTTCCAAAGGAAAAAACTAAAATAGTACAAAAGAAGCTAAAAAGTATTAAAATTTATTCTTTAATAGTGCCTGTTTCAGAATTCGGTGAGGCATATGCCTATTTCCGTACACAATCTTCATAATTTTAAAGTCAGTACCAGCTACCATGTCATGATTTGTCTAAATTTAAATTTTTGACTAGTAAAAAAAAATATCCACAACCGAACATATAACCTCCTCGTTTTTGGAAGTCGGTAAAAATAGGATACTCTTTATTCCGACGTTATGTTCCCGTGGGATAATACAGCAATCTTGTACTGAATGATCGCGTAACACAACCCTGGTGTACTTCATAAAAGTGGAGAAGAAAATATGCACCTCGAGAATGTGCTCTAAGTGGGAACGTAAGCATATTTCCAAGTACTGTCATCTTTCCTTTGATTGAAATGATCATTGCGGGTCCTAAGACAGATTTAGCTAATTATCACTCGGGTACCTGAGAGATCATATCTTTGATTTTTATGGTAGTTACAGAGTAGTTGCAGACTTGCAGTGGTAGGACTATGCATCTAGAGAAAAGCTTACAGCTAGTTGTCGTAAAAGAGTATTTGTTACGTACTAAATATAAAATTTTCATTCCTGACTAAAAGTTACAGTTATATTTTAAATATAGAATAAAAAATTAAGACCACACTCCTTCAGGATAATATCCTGAAGGACCATATTATGGTCATTTATTAAAACCTCAAGGCCTGTACATAATCTGATATATAAAGTATAGCTAATATCGGTGCAATGTTTTTTGATATGGTCCTTCTAGCCTGGAGCACCTGTCCATTCGTGTATATAGTATACGCGTATGACATTAACATTGCCGCATCTCACACCGTTATTGCAAAATTTACATACCTGTTATAATATTTTTGCCTGAGTCCAAGCAGTACATGTCATAAATTCTCAGTCAATTTTGTCTTTTCTGTACAAAATGCGTTCGAATACAACAAAGTAACAACAATACATTTTGTTATTGAAAGCAGAAGAAAAACATCTTAATTTTACTCTCATTCAAAAGCAGCACAATAAGCAATTAATTGAAAGTAGCGCTTCAGATGAAAAAATAATACTTATAAAAGACTGAAAAATAAGATTTTTTAAACGGGATTTTGCCCACCACTACCTCCGACACAAGACCCCTTTGATATGATCTCAGGGAGGCCGAGAGACAGGATATAAGCTGTCTTGTAACCCGCAACAAAATTAATCAGAAAAAAAATTGAGGATTACGAAACACCAGTTTTTCCCTAAAAATAGAATTTGATAAAACTATACCTATCATTAAGTACGAACAGGAGATACGAACCACGTATTAACTTATACTTTCTGATGACTATAATATGATTTATGTATAAGATATTCTTTTGACATACTGAGCATTATTCAATATTTATCATATTATATTGTTTTTCCATAATGACATAGCGTTATTTCAGATAATATTAAAAATATTTCGCTCAATTTAATCAAAAGACGTGCGACATTCTTAAAATATAATACACGGTGTAACCAAGATCGACGGTCCCTCTCCCAAGCAAGCGACAAGAGACGTCCGTTCACGTCCATAGCCCGGAGCAAAATGATCTTCTTCTCGTTTTTTGCGCGCCATGCGGGTACTTCAAAAATGTGACCGAGTGCGATATGAATTGCCTCGGGTGGAAATTTTGCCTTTTTATAGGGAATAAATCGCTGTCATGTGTGCGCTTGGGGATAGAGGTCGAAGAATTGCATTGTTATATTATATCGATCCGTAGGACAATGCCCTAATGACGAAAGTTCCGAATATGCAACTTTAGATCTTAAAATTCGTGATATTTTTACAATATGTAGTACAATATGCTTTTTGACAAGAGTACAGTGAGACATTCCAACTTTTTGTGGTTGTGGACACGCTTACTTCATGCAAAGCGCTATAGCAAAAATATTTTTGGTAATATTATGCTGGTTAGTTGTAACGTCATTTTAACTTAATAAGTACTCTGTACTGAAATGGCATAATCTGATTTTTTATTTAACTATCGATTTAAACAATACTAAGGGCATGTTTCACCGCTTACAGATAGTCGCCGCTTACAGTAGTAGAAGTCTATTTATGTGACAGATACAACTTCATTTGACAGATGTTGTATGGAGAACTGTTAAAAAAGTTTTGGTTAGCCTAAGAGAAACTTTAACAGTAAGCAGTGAAACAAGCCCTAAATCTTAAAACATTATGATGATATTAAAATAAAGTGAGTTGCAAGTTAAAAATCTCAGTGAAGCTAAAATTTGCCAATATTGTTATACTCGTATAATTTTAACTTAAAACGAATCTAAAATGAAACAATACCTTCTGCAAAAGACTTTTTAGGTCTTACGGAGAAAGTCATCAGAAACAGCGCAAAAGAGAGCAAAACGCGACATTTAAGGTGGTGATTAAGGCGGATTTAGCTCAGAAACTGGAAGCGTTCAGTTTGACATGCGAACACTCGTAGCGTGGGAACGGGACACCGATACCCCCGTACTTGTATTATGGTGAGGTGACTCAGTAAGTAAAATAAATCAGTGAGGCTTAATTTTTTAAGATATTTTTAGAGGGCAACTGAGTAGACGGGCTACCTGATGGAAAGCAACTGCCGTCGCCCATAGACAGGGGATGAGAATAGGGATAGGGGGATTAGGGAAGTTGGGCCACCGGTAAACTCACTGAACGAAACACTGCACAACGCCGTTTCACGTCAGTTTTTTGTGAGGCCGTGGTATCACTCCGGTCGAGCCAGCCCACCTAATGACGAGGTAGCTCCCCTTATGACATAGGCTACAGGTCGAAATTTATCCTTCGTCACTACAGAGAGGCGGCGCGGTACGGCGCGGCGGCTGGGTCGCTAGACCAGTGTCGCTAGAAAATAAAAACGTATAGCCTAGGTTATACAGTGGCATTTTATCAGTCTGAAATAATTTTATTCTCTTGCGACGCCGGCAGTGGACAAAGACCTTACAACCGAAACAAACAAAATTTTATATAATCCTTTTTAGAAGATCGGCTATCATCTATTTTACTATTATCCCTCAGTGGTAATGGTTATTTACCCTTACTATTAACGCCCAATGAAGTGGGCTTGGATGTCTGTGGGATAATTTCATTAAAATTTGCTTCAAGAGCCGCTCTTGAAGAGCAGGACAGCATATCGTTTTTTGGGTCCTTGTAGACCCCATGACCCTAGAAAGAGGCACCTAAACAAGAATAAGCTTCAAAATAAGAATAAGGTTTTATTTACAAGTGTATAGTGTACACAACTGGAGGCATCACTGCCTAGCCGTTTAAGGACCACCAATTTGCGTATGACCACTTTAAACTATTTCCTTACCGTTTACCGATGAGAAATTTAATCTCATGTCGGATAATGAGAGCATTCATTACGTACGCTATAATTAGTGAGTGCGCCAATCCCGTTCAGTGTTGCCAACTTCGTGTATAAAATGTTGCCAAATTGGTAGTAAAAGTTACAAAGTTGGCAAATCTATCTTTAAGTCTGTAAATTATATAAATTTACAGACTCAAAGATAGATTGGCAGCATTAAATTCATTATTCGCTACGCATAGTTGACGAATTTGGTAAATAATTTAGTAGTTTTATTTTATGTAGATTAGCTAAAAAAAGGATTTCCATATGCAAACTCCTTTATAGGTCAGGTGTAGAAACTTAAGACCTGGATATAGCTATAATAATATTATGTCTTCATTATCGGTAAGAGACTCATATATCTTTAAGATTAAGAAAGTTAAATTACGATTAATTTTCCACTGTTTTGCGTATAATCGTAAATTATCTGGTATCATAAAGCCTTTACTTTTTTTGAATTTCAGAACAAAGAAGACATTTAATGGTTCTTCTTCATAATCGGCGATTACAAAAAATTACATGCGAGCACGATCGTGTAGAGGTGTCCTCTAAGTACATTATCGTTCTCGTGTGCCATCATTTGTTTTTTTTTGCCAATCATTATCTATGACCTTTAATCAACTCATCGAAAAAGTACTTACCACAAACGATTGTGTAGATCCTTGCTAGAAGATCGTGCCGAACATCACACGATTTACTTGCACAAGCTTACACGAGACTAATCATATTCTTAGCAGATAATTTCTAAAGATCAGTAAAGTAAATCTTTTGGTTGTTTTTGGTATCTTTTAGTAGTTATTCAAACTGGGTATTGGCAACATAGCTTTGCCGATCGCTCGCCCGGCGGCTGTTTACCCTCACGACAATTACCTTTCCCATACGATTGCGTGTGATTACTGCTTTGTTACAATGTGCTCCTAAATGTTCAATCGTGAATTCATATTTCGAACGCTTTGTTTTTTTACGGTTCTGAATACTGGTAAAGTGCTGACAGCATCGCACTGACTTTTTTCACAGAATGGTAAAGAACAGGCTAAGAGTTTCGTTACATAATTTCTTAGTTAATCTGGTATTTAACACATTTTTTAAGCACTCCTTAGAGTCTCTCCTCAAATCAGTCAGTCAGTTACTATATAGTAATAACTTCTTTATTTGCGTTAAAAGTCGTGGTTATAAAAAATGTTTACAATATAATTTGATCTGACACTTTAAGCTATACAATAGAATGCAAATATTACTTCTAGCAAATTTTAGTTACATAAAAATTGGCATATAAAATTATTAATTACATTTATCGTTATCATTAAGAAAATAATTATGATATAATAACACAAAATTTTCATTTTTAAATGGCAAAATACAATATTTCCAGTATTATTTGTCAAATTTTTTACTTAAGACCGCTTTAATCACTACTCGATAAGTGATTTATAGACTTCCCTCAACTTCAGTATATGACAGTTAAAGTGATGCGAATCTGCTAAATAAGTATCGGATAGGCTAGCCACAACTTTTTTGGCTGATTGTGAATATAGAATATTTCTAATAAGTTACAACTTATAGGCTACCCGCAGTTAGAA